>NJDD01005824.1:9339-44383 GCA_002245505.1 Calephelis nemesis
CGTCTGGCGCCTTACCTATTCCCGCCATAATAACTCGGTCATATTCCAGTCCAGACGGTAAGGTAGCCGGTAGGATCTTTTACATAAAACAATACTTTGTTCTTGTAGTGCTTGTAATAATTACAAAATTATATGTACGGTTTTAAATTATTTGTAAGTTATAACTCAAATTATAATAAGAATAAAACTATTTGTTCGTATGAATATTAAAACATCGTGTATATAATTAGTTATTTTATACTTATAAAAATATTAAATTATTTGCACACCACAATGTGGTAGAATATGTTGGAAAGCTTAAATAATTTTGTAACAACCTTAACACACATATTCCGCAAATAAATATATTTTCTTTTCTTTTCTTTTCAAAAATCGTTGCATTTTTATATAAACCTCTCTAGATTCAACAGTGTAGACAACGTTTTTGGAATGAAGTGGCTGTGACATACAGTGAGATAGACTTTACGCATTTTTCTATTAAGCCTTTTTTAGGCATCCGCCTTTACATCACACATACCAAAAATGTACTAGCTAATAAGATGTTTGGCAAATCACTATCTTCAAGGGTTCTGTTTTAGACAGCTAAATAGCTCTTAATACATTACTACTTTTATTTGAAATGACCAAGGAAATGTTAAATATCAAATGAACTTCTTAGGAATCTAAATGGTTTATTTATTTTTTATTTTTATGATATTGGAAGGCAAACAAGCACAATATTTATAAAAAGTTCTATATAAATATTAAAAGTATTTAGAAAGTTTTTTTTTGTTTCAAACCGAGTTTTGTATCAACTCTTTTTCAAATTATGTTCTTATATCTATACCTTATCTTATATACCTTGACCGCCTCGTTGGCCGAGGAGCTAGCGTACACGCCTTACTGCGACTAACCGCGCAGCGCGGGTCCGAATCCTTATAGAATAGGCATTTGTGTGATGAAAATTTTGATGTCTACATTTCCGGGTCTGGGTGTTTATTAAATTTATTCTGGTATCTGTTTTAGTAGTTAGAAAAGTTGACTAATTTGTATTAAGTATGGTTAATACAAGCACATCATTTGCCTTGGAGTACAAGATTCAATTTTTATAACTTACCTAGGGATATTTATGATACCTTTATCACAGTGGTCTTCTTTCTACCCCATCTGTGCTACATTCATTTTTAACCCACTCTAAAAAAGTATGACAAGATGATCTGTTTGAACAGATCACCAAACAAAAATACAAACAAAATTAGTTAGTTAAAACTTACTTCAAAAAGTCGTTATCAATTCGACTATTTTACTTTGCATGTTTGTTATGCGAACACTCAGATTATAATGAACAGACTTTGATGTTTTTTTGTTAAGGTAATTCATGATTCCGAGGTGGTTCCATACAAGTTTAGTCATAAAGCGACAAGTGGTTTTTGAGTTAAACTTAATAATTACAAAAAAAAACGTAAATTTTCATGTGCCTAGATGACATCTTAACGAAACTCGTGTGGGACTACTATGGAATTCTGAGCTACCTTTCGAGTAGACGACTAGGCTAGGCTAAGTTCGGAAACGGTGCTAGTTCATGACAGTTATGGTTAAACCTAATCACATTTTAAAGTTTGTTCAAATATTAAAACATAACAAGTTACCTAAAAGTCTAAATTCATTTGTATAAATTGTAGAGTGTAGAGTTTGTTGGTACTAACACACATATTTAGCAAATAATAAACATTTACATAGATTTTTGTTTGTTTATATTCATAGTACACCAAACAAAATTAGTTTGTAGAAAAGGAAAATTACTGCTTATTGTTATTATCCATCAGTCTACCTTTGGGCCAACAGAGAGTGAAGATGTTATGGATGAGTTTCAACGTATTTGGTGAGCGACTGGTTGAAAAGTCTTCCTATTTTACAAAGAAGGTTAACAGATACGTTCGTAAATAAGTCACCGTAGAAGGTTAAAACTTTTACCAATAAAACTTTGATTTTTTAAAGTAAGTATCTTCACGCTCATATCCCCGAAGAGGTAGGCAGAGGCACAACCATGGAGACCACGACTAGCCAAAGACACTAAGTCCCACAATGTGATAGTTGGCAAGCCTATCCGGTCAATGCTATTTTATAAGAAAACTAACTGGCCCAGCAAACTTCGTATCGCTTGACATTAATGCTTAGACAGTAGCGCAGTCTGTCGGATCCGATGTGAAACATTCTAAAATCAACAACTACCTATTATTAAAAAATTAATTAAAAAAACCATTTTCCAGTGGACCAAATTGTGAATCTAAACCATTCTCGAATTCCCTAGAACACATACAAAAAGTTTCATCGACATCGGTCCAGTCGTCTAGGAGTTCGGTGACATACACACTCACAGAAGAATTATATATATATAAAGATTGAAATCCCGACGCCGCGCGCCGAACCGCTAAACCACAGAGGTGACCTTACGGTGAGAATTAATAAACATGCCTAAATATTTTATAACTGGTAAAAATCTAATATCATTGTTATTAAAAAGAATAGAAGGATGTGCCGTTATTTTTTTTCAAACAGACACTGACTACCCATAATGATAGCTTGACATTTTACAGGGTTCCCTATCAGACCAAACCTTGTGGTTCAGATCAGTATTTATGGCAAAGTGTTATTGATTTTCAAGGAAAAATATAAGTCATCAGTAGGTATGAAAATGAAATGCACATTAAATTACATGAAAGTTAATGAAAAACTAAAATTGGAAAAGGAGATAAAATTAACCAGACTAAGTTTTTTTGAAGTAAAAACTTCTTTAGCGGCGTTGCGCACTTTTTTTTGAATGGGTAAAAACTTCTAAACTCGCGTCAGGATACGTTACTTGCGCGAATTTTCGTGTTGTCATGTTTGTGTACGATAACGCATTAAATGAATATTGTATTCTACCACATAAATGATAATTACAGCAATTCGTGCAAAGTTATTCCCTAACCATTCCAAAATATCAAAAATGCACAATGTTAATATTAAAGTTTTCACTTCTGCCGGCACTCCCGGAGTGCAACCCGTCGTTTTTTTTTGCAGTTTCATTTCGTCTTAATGATTGCAATTTTACTGAGCATAATGAATTGTTGGCGATAGGCTTGTCACCTATCACATTGCGAGACTTAGAGTCTTCGACTAGTCGTGGTTGCCCTGGTTGTGCCTCTGCCTACCTCTTCGGGGATATGGGCGTGAAGATACTTTATTTTATAATGAATTGTTTCAGTCAATCTGCTATTCAGGATTGTGAAAAATAAAGATGCGATGACGAGCTTCTTAGTTAGTAATATTATAGGTAACTAACTAACTTTATTTTAAATAGATAAGTAGGGATTTAAAATTGTTAGAGCTAGCTACCGTACAGCGCATAACACAAGATCATATAAGTACAGTCTAGATATAATGCGTGTAGGAATTTCAATATCCCCGCCGGCTGATAGCAATATACTCTTATGGTGCACTCTCTTGCCGGTATTTTCTTTCCATTGCAGGGACCTTGTATTGCCATACATTTAATATTGCAAATATTGTGCAATATTACGAAGCGGGTGCAGAATACATATTTACTTTGAAAAGAGCGGTATGCAGTGTAGAAAAAGAAAGAAGTCCTGTAAAGTATTGTTTTGTAATAACTTCTGAATATTATTGCAGTATCCGCTGTAATTCTTCTGCAAAAGTTTATCGATGCTCTTATATGTTTTAGTATGGTTGTTACTTATGTTGTTGGTAGTATGGTTGTTGTAATACGATTATTCGCCTAAATTTTAATCCTAAAAAATTGGGTATTGTAACTTTGACTTATCTATGTGTGTTTGTCTGTTGCATTATAACTTTGAAAGAATTGACCGATTTCTATTCAGATTATTAATCGAGATGGATATTAGTAACAATGAATATGGGTTGTTACTAGGTGTTGGGTCGGCTTATATAAAATTTTAATTAATTTTTTGGATTTTTCGAAAGGTACGTTCCTTTCATAGGCGGTCCTATGAAATTATGAATTTAAGAATATGAGTCAGGTAGGTATTGAAATTGGAGTAGGTTTTTTGCAGTTTGTTGTATTTATACTATTGGTATTATATTAAAAAAAAATGTGGACTATAACGACCACTTTGGTCGAGTGGCTAGCGTAGACGCCTATCTACACCGACCAACAGCGAGGCTCGGGTTCGATTTCCGGCGGGAGCAGACATCTTTTGTGCGATGAACATTTAGACGTCTGCATTTCCGGGTCTGGGTGTTTGTTAAATTTATTCTGGTATCTATTTAAGTATTTCTATGTATAAGATTCGTTGACTACCACCCATAACACAAGTATATAATTTGTTAACTTTGTGGTTAGATTTAATTTGTATCATTTGTCCAGGAAATAGGAATATTAATTTATTTTAGAAAAAAATCTGCGAGAATCGTGACATTTGGCACTCTATACTCTCTGCCTACCCCGTACGGGAGTTGGCATGAAGATGTCTGTATAAAAATGTTTTAAATACTTATCAAGGTTTTAAAAATACGCTAAGCAATTTGTGTACAAAGGTCATGAGAATGTCACGTATCTTCACCGTGATAAAACCCAGGCGCCAGTTAATCATTTTTATGGCAGTAATTATTCTCAACTGTGTAACTTTTGAAGCAACTTTTAACAAAGTTATTTGCGCCGCGGCATATAACTAGCTCGCTAATTAGAGTAGTAGGCCGCTCGTTGTAGGCATTTTATTGTCAGATAGTACAGCTCCGTTCTATTTTTACAACACGTGTTGCGACAAAATGCTACAATTACTTCGTTAATCTCAGAATTTACCTTAAGTTTTTTAGGGCTCCTCTAAAGAATATAAACCAACCGCTATTCTATATATAACCAGCGCATAAGAGTCATCTTTTTATTTTCCACGAACACTGAACAAAACTGGGTAGTGGTTTGTTTTTGAGTTGGTGTTAGGTAGTATCAATCCAATATCTACCTTNNCCCGTTTCCTGCCGCGATAGCGTCATTTCTTTATCGTCAATAACGTCATGTTCTATTTTGGAGTTTAGAGTAATCTGTAAACTTAGGCTTATTTTTTCAGTTACGATTACTCGTAGGTAAGTTAGCGATGGATAATTTTATCAACTTGGATGTTTATTGATGGCAACTTGTATATTTAACAACTGAAAATCAGATTGCTTGATTAATTGACCGCCATGTCGGTCGGGTAGCTAGCGTACACGCCTAACTACACAGACCAAACGCAGGTTTGATTCCGAACGGGGGCAGGCATTTGTGTGATGAACCATTTAGGTGTCTGCATTTTCCGGGACTGGATGTTTATTGAACTTATTTTGGTATCTATTTAAGTATGTCTATGTATGTAAGTATCGTTGACTTACACCCATGACACAAGCGTATAATTTTCTTACATTGGGGGTAGGTTCAATTTCTGTTGCTTGTCTAGGGATATTTATTTATATTTATAATTTTTTCTGGAGTTTCTTCAATGAGCGGACTTCGCAATATTATATGGATACATTTGAAATTATCTTTTCAATAAATATAATTTATGATTCTGATGTGATAGAAAGTCTAGTAGAGTCATGATGGTTGAATGTAGGAGTAATGTTTTTCTACGCGTTTTGCTTTGTTCACGTCAAACTAATGCTACTCCATTACAAAAGGGTGAAATATCGTTACATACACGAGGACCACGTACGATCTAGACGTTCTAAAGTCAACTTATTTTATGTGAGGGCGAGTTCAAACCTTTAATACATGAAGTCTTCGAAATTACACTTCTTTTTCATTACTAGGTGTTTAAGTTTACAAAATAGCCTAATTGTAAATGATAGAGTATTTATTAATACTAAATACGAAGAGACTTACTTGATCGGTGATTTATATACATATCTTCACACCAAGTCTCTAATTACTCGTTCCACTTATTCACGCTATTTTCGAAGACTCTTGACACAACCTTTGGATGATGAATGAGCTATTTGACTGCGAAACAAAAGCCTTAGTCTTTCCCTTACCTACACCCATAAACACTTTCACTGTTGGTATATCTTTTTTGACAATTTTTCATGTACTAAAATGATTCACAAGACCCCAACGGTCCATGCCTTTAGCTTTGATATACATTTACTTATGATATATGTGTATTCACACGCGAGAAATAAGGATATCCTTTCGTTTGGCAAACTATTTTTCGTCAAATTTTACTACCCAAAAAAACTTAGCACTAGTTTCATTCCCAAATGCATCTTTAATAAATTGATATTTAAAGGGTGTTAGGTTAGATTAGACCCTGAGTTGGAATTTGTATAACAATTTTAAATTACTCCAGAAGTTCTGACTTAAAAATTATTGTTTTCAGTGAAGTAAATATCCATGCACCAGTAGATTTTCCAAATTAGATCTTAAACTTGAACTACCAGCTTTTTTTTGAAATTAAAATGAAATGTTTATGTCGTGTTCCTGTCTGTCTGTCGATGAGTTTAGACGCTTAAGTAAATCATATGATATGCAATATGTTGGGAAGAGCGTGTTATGCCAAACCTTATTTGACTACATAATGCTTGGTAAAATGAAACATTGCCATGAATTATTCCTTAAATAATAAATAGTCGAAAAGGTATTGCTAAATGTAAAATTCGAAAAGTTGTTCTGCCATACAATTTGGGAATCATTCTTTGGCATGTGATGCTTTGGGAAGCGTTTCTGCTCAAAATACAGTAACCCAGAAACATTATGTCAATGCACGTCATCCAACATGCTTAGGGCACCATGAACGCTTAAAGCAGTATTATTTCCATCTTTCTAAATGTTCGCTTTTATAAGCAACTTTATGGTATAAGTCATAAGGTTGTCTTTCTTCGATGACAATTAGTATTATTGAAATAATACTGTTTTAAGGGCTTACGTTAACCCCCCAGGTCCTAAAATACAAAAAAATTTAGGGACCTGATTAATCAAACACTCTTAAATTTACATCCAATCAACAGCATGTCACTCGTGGATGACGTGGCACCATGCTATTGGTTGGGAATCCTAATTCAAACAGTGTTTAGTAAATTGTGTCTTTATCGTGTGTTACAATTTTTTAGTAAAACAACTTAAATTTAGGTTCAGAAGAATTTACATTAAAAACATATTATCATTTGCTATTAACCTGTATAAAACATTAACAGTAATTTCGATAAGTACGTTGATCTCCCCTTAGATTCACTCCCTGGGATATGCTTGTTTCCTATTAATGTTACGGAAAAGCTCTTACCATTAAGAAAATCAGCTTCAAAATATTATACAAGTAACAATAATTTTAAATTAAAAACTAGGAAAGCCAAAGCTAGACAAGTACTGTGTTGGCTTATTTAAGCTGCGAATTAAAGCTTGAAAATCCAAAAATGTAAGCTCAAATTATACTGTAGTTCATAAATTTTTCAACTGCTGACGTCCCGTACAAAGGTTAGAGGAAATTTTAATAAAATTCAATTTAAGTTTCAAAATTAATTTAATTTAATGTACAAGTTGTATGAGAACTAGTCGGAGTCGTCGTCGATAACTACCCGCTTTTTCTTTCGTTTCGCCGGCAAAACTATATCGTCTTCATCTCTATCACTGTCATCTGAAATAGAAAATAGACTTTAAAAATGCAATGATAATTTTTAATTTCCTGTAACGGCGAAATTCGTTCCACCGGTTTAGTTCGTATGGGAAAAATTAAAATGCTGCTTTTCCTAGGTTCTTCGCAGTCGATCGAGATAAAAAGTATCCTATGACGTTCTCCTCTTTCTGAGCTACCTCCCTATTCATTTTCACCCAAATCGAATCAGCCGTTCTTGAGTTACAAATAGTGTAAGTAACACGACTTTTTTATATATACAGACTAGCCATTCCGACGAATTTCGTTTTACCCGTTTGGTTTGAATGGGAAAAATTAAAATGTTATTTTTCGTAGTTTCCTCGCAGTCGAAAGGGATAAAATGTATCTTATGTTGTCTCCTGGTTCCAAGTTACCTTCATATAAATTTTGAGCGAAAGCGGTTCAGTCGTTCTTTCGTTATAATTAGTGTAAATAACAAGACTTTCTTTTAGACATACAGATATTCCGTTGTTGCCCCTCCTACAACTTCGTTAAGTTCATATTTTTAAAAGAAAACATTTCTAGTACTGTTTTATGTTTTATTTAGCCCATACGATGCTGTGAAAACTGAATCTGGCAATTTTAAAAAATAACGAATAATATTTGATACGTAAAACCATTTACCAACCAAACATATGTAACCAAAACATTAACCAAGTATTTTTCTTTCAAAATTAAGAATTTGTTTTTTTACTCATGAAAATTTTTACTCAAGGGTTATTTTACAAGTCATTAAAGCTTAGTAGGTATATTATACCCCCACCCCCCATAATGATGATACAGTGGAAGAGAAAAGGTGTGAATTTTTATTGGACTCTACAATGTATTCCGATTAACTGCACTATTAATACATTATATAATAATTGCACGCCAAATAATTACATTACCATTAATATACATTTGGGGATATATAATGTAAGAATAATATTTATTATATATATTATATAATAACATTATTTTTTCATCATTTTTTTTAATTTTAAATGTGGGTTAATTTAACGTCTTTTAAAATAATTATACTATATTTGCATGCCAATCACTGGTATAGTAGTAAGCACTATGTATAGAATGTAAGATCTAATAATATATATACATTGTACACTACTGAAGGCAAATAAATAAACTTAAACTTATATATTTTGGGGAAAACACTTGATTACCCAGTTTAGTAGCGTAAAAAACGAGGCCAGTTTTGTGGATATATTTCTGGAAATCTGGACGGATGAAGACCAATGTACGATCGAATCAAGCCGCAACACGTAACGTATAATGCTTCGTCGATCTACAACCTACCTTCGACATATTTATTTCTAAATGTTCTATGTAGCATTCAAATTTGGATATCATTTTTACAATTTAAAAATTAAACAAGCATTTATAAGCAAGATTAGATAGATTCCGATTTAAGAAACAAGTAATTAATTTACCAAAAAGTTTATTAAATATTACTAGCGGCCCGCCCCGTCTTCGCACGGCTATGAAATATACATATAAACCTTCCTCTTCAATCACTTTATCTATTAAAAAAAAAACGAATCAAAATCCGTTGCGTAGTTTTAAAGATTTAAACATACAAAGGGAAATAGGAACAAAGGAGGCGACTTTGTTTTATACTATTTAGTGATTAAGCGTAACCCAAAAACTACAAGTAAGATGTTGATTAAATTAATGTGGGACCACATTTTCGAAAAAGTAATTATCAAAACGTGACGTGGTACCCAATGAAATAGTCGAAGTCGGTTTTTGCAGTTTTACTGCGCTTTATTATATAAGCCCTCTTCAGAGTTGTCTATTCTCTTTTAGAAGGGCCTTGGAATTACGATAAAATCAGTTAATCAGTTCCCTAGTGTAAAAGTATGGCTAGAAAGTGTACGGGGTTGACTAACTTATGACGAGCATTAATTATCAAGGAAAATGACGACTTTTTTGATTGATTGAAATTGATTAGCGCTTAAACCATAAGAATTGATATGGAACAGCATGATTGGTCAACCTTTACTGGCGCATTTAGACATATGTCCACTCTCTTGTAATACTTAAGGAAGAGAATATTTAACATACCACTGTAATGTTTGGGCAATCCATTAAGAATATCTTCAGTGTCAGGCTCAGGCATGTCCGTGCGTTGAAGCGTTTTCTTCGCAAATGATAAAATGTCATCTTCGTCATCACTACTGTTATTTAACTTTTGTACTTTTTCACGACTATTTCCATCTTCAGAATCCAAACTACGAATTCTTTTATGAGTTTTACTAGCACTGCTTTTCGTGATTTCGCTGTTTTCATCGTTGTTACGTAAGCGATCAAACAAATCGTTATCATCACTCAATGCTTCAGGAGGTTGGCTATTCAAATTCATATTCGTGTTATTTGAATCTTCGTTGTCATTATCTGGATTGATATTACAATTTCTTTTACTTTCAGAATCACTGGTATTATTAGTATTGCTATTGACCACAGAGCTGTTATCGCGCATTTTACGTAAATTATCAAATACATCATTATCGTCATCACTTGATTCTTCTGTAGGCTTAGAGTTTGTGATTCCGTTAGTTGTACTATCAGATTCTATCACAAGTTCTTTGTTAATTGCTTTTACAATTATTTCTCTTCTCTTTCTTAATGTCTCGTGATGCAAATCACTAGGTATTCTCCAATAGCTTTCCTAAATTAAGAAACGATCGTTAAATATTTTATAAAAATGTATTTAAATGAAAATTAGTAAAGTTTATTAATCTTACGATAGCAAAATTATGCGTTGAACATTTTATATATTAAAATTTTATCATTAAGTATTCTGACATTTCTCGTTGAGTATGAAAAGATTAAAGTTAATAATGATATTATACGTTAAAATATTTTTTATCCCAGTACAAATAAAAGCTATGATATGAGATATGCTAAAAATGTTTCTATGAAATTTTAAAAATACAAAATATTCATTGTAGTACGCATTTATAAATTAAAATTCTTCCATGAGTATTTTGACGTTTTATGTGAAGTATGACACAAATAAACATATATTATGTATCATCGCAGAGTGTATTGCGACATTTGAAACGAATGTTTTAGACGTACGGTATAAATTGGAAAGGTATTTTATGGATCGTCGGAACAGTAATGTAATTACAGTAAGTACTAAACGAATAAGTGCTTTTTATATACAATTAGAGCAATACCGTAATAGGGCAGTATTTGAAACAAAAAGCATTTTTAAAGAGATACTTAACGTGAATAAATTTAGAAGTAATATTTCTTTTTACTACGACACACTGATTTTAATGAATTAAATGTCCACAGTTCTTTACAATAAATGTATCTCTCAGAACACCACCGTTAGAAAAGTAATATATGTCAATGTAAGTAATGATCCAGTATTTGTTTAAGTATTTACTCGAATATGTATCTTTTTTTATAATTTTGGAAAGCAAAAAAGCAGACGGATTTTGTGATCGTAAGAAATTCACGCCACCCAGGGACACCAAAGGTTGTAATGGTGCATTGCTAACCATAAACCGGGATGTTAAGCCTCAAGCAAGAGTAAGTTTACCAGCTACCCTAACCTTCGAAGTGTAACACGTCAACGGCAAGCGCTGGCGTTATGGCAACAGGAATAGGTAGTAAGGTAGTAGTAACAAACTGTCGAGTCGCTGCGAAACTCTACCACGTAGTCAGATGTCACAGTGTTTGTTGGTGGTATCAATGTATATTCTTTAAAAATTATCGAAACTAACACTGTCCCCGAAATAAAACTATAAAGTAGCCTACATTTGTCAACTTAACATCTGTAATATAAAAATGACTACTAATATTTAAATGTTTTCTGTGTTCGTCTGTATAATTGTTTGCATACCTGTTCACTTGCTGGAGGCGAGATCCCAACACTTTTTAAGATGTTTATAAATAATTTACTCTCCATGGCCCGCACCGATTCGCTGGATATAGGTACTAGTGGTGTTCCTTCAGCCTTTGGATCGTAGCCCTCCGCTTCTTGATCCAATGCTACTTCTTCTAAATTTTCTGCAAGCCATTCTAGAGCTTCTGAGAAACCTGTATTAACAAAATGAGGATGTACACGAAAAATTGAATAACTAGTTTTCATCGCCAGCACTTGGTCAAATTTTATCGTATATACTACACTTTTTAAACAACATATGTACTTTTCCACAATATTCTTTAACTCCTCTGTAGCCTAGCGCTCTGTTATCGTACTTGATTTCTTGAGGTTCGATCTCCGGGTCGGCCAATGAAATAGAAAACGTATACATAAACGTATATTATATAAAAACGTGGATAAAAAAATATACGTATATATAAAAATGAAGATAACGTTGCCCGGGACTGGTTATATGCCTGGTTAGCGATAGACTTGCCACCATCAAGTTATGGGACTTAATATCTCCGGCTTGTCGTGGGAACCCTGGTTGTGCTTCTGCCTACGTGTTCCGGGAAATGGGGTTCAAAGTTTGTATGGAAGACCGTCATTTTTTAAGTTAGAAACAGGAAACTTTATTTTTAGGCTACGTATTGAAAATGGGTAAACAGGTATTTAAGAGTTTTCGGAAATTCTACCTCTAAGGGGGGGAAATAAATGTTGAAAGTTTGTATGGAAGTCCTTAATAACGAGGAATAAAGAAGTCTTTAATTAAAATATTTTAAATTAATTAGTAAATATATTAACTCGCGAGCCAAGCCACGGGTAACAGTTAGTCAAAATATAATAACAACTTCAACTACATAAGGTCTTTTCAAAATAGGTGTTTAGATTTTTAGACCGTCTTCAGTACATGTAATGGAAAATATCCAAATGAAAAATGTTTTTTTTATTTGAATCAGCGCATATAGAAAAATCTTTGATAATAAAAATCACTTAATAAAACCGTTGATAGACCGGGTCACCTCGCTTACAACATATCAAATCATAAGTTTCTTTTGTACACATGCTTTCTAGTCTTATTATTTTAAGTCAAGTGGATGAGTTTATTCTGTATGTAGTAAGTCCTAGGGTAAAATATTGTATATAGATACCTATTATTAGATGTACTGAACAATGTCCTTAAATTTAAACGCCTGTTTTGGAAGGATTAACTATATTACATGTATGTACTGTATGTTTATATATTTAGCAGTAATATAAATCGAGAATAATAAGTAGTCCCATTGTACATTAATCATTTCCAATTTTCAATATAACACCGCTCGAAACGACTTCATACCAAATGTCACGCCTGTGTACATTTTATATCCCAGGGGCTTTGTATTCGACGAGTAAATAGTAAAACTGAGAATTTATTATGTTAATATGATTTCCATTCCAACATGTTAATGAATTTCTTTGTAGAACATCTGTGACAATTTTCTCGATGAATAATTTCGATAATACGTTTATTTTTGATTTTGATGATAAATGAACAAGTATGCGACATATTGTGTTCCATTTTTTGAATTCCTAGAATTCTGGTGTTCATTAAAGCTTTTTCTGCAAAGGAAATGCTGTATGCAGAAGTAAACCATTTTAATCGTAAAACAGGGTTATGAGAATCAGAATGAATCAGATAAGTCGTTGAAAGAAAAGAGAGTTATGGGGGACATTATTAAGTCATTGGTACACAGATAATACATAAACTTATAAATTATGTTCCATGTTTGCATTGGTCAACCTCAAAATTATGAAAGTAAGAAAGTAGGTATCGGGGATACCGACCGAAGTAGTAGGCAGAGGGCACAAATGAATAGCCGAAGGTATTGCTTAGTCCCTTAACGTAATATATGGCTAACTTACCAACCGGGCACTTATACAAACCCGGGCAATATTGTTTTTATTAGAAAATTGAAGAACATGTATTAGTTGCCCGACTCGGGAATTGAATCCAAGACCTCATGTTATAAACCAATACCAAAGATAACATTATTATAATTGTTATCACACAATAAATTAGAAACGTCATAGAATAAGTTGTATTGGCATCATGCGTGAATAGTTCTAATAATAATACATCATTTTCTCTACTTATGAATAATGCATAAAATATATCTTTATATATATAATTGTTCTGTGAGTGTGTATGTCACTGAACTTCTTCTAGACGGCTGGACCGATGTTGATGAAAGTATTTGTGCGTATTCAAGGGAATTCGAGAATGGTTTAGATTCACAATTTGGTCTCCTGGAAAATGTTTTTTTAATTATTTTTTTAATAATAAGTCGTTGTTGATTTTGGAATGTTTCACATCGGATCCGACAGACTGCGCTACTGTCGAAGCATTAATGTCAAGTGATACGAAGTCTGCTGGGTCAGCTAGTTATATTGCCCCAATGATTCCGGCAATATACATTGTCGGGAACATTGTATTGTTAAAAATTGATTAATCTTTCAACTAAACATCACTTATAATTAAAATAAAAATATTTAAAAAATAGGAAATAGACAAAATTGCTCATATATAAACATTACAATGTGTTAAAATATACAACACTATTGAGCAATTTCATAAGTTTAAGTACAATAAAATTCTGACTATCCTTTTATAAAAAGGAGCATTAAACTCTTGACAAGAATTTTCTATGAACCAAAAATACAAAACGCGTTTCAGACATTCATCAAATACTAAAAGCTTTTAATTAACCGCAAAAGTTTTAATTCCACTAACAAATTTCGAACAATTTAGATGAAAAGTTTGAAACATTTGATCGACATTGGATCAGCCACTTAATTCTCGACTTAACTCACAACCTTGATCCCGGGGTACCGTAGTAACCAAATTTAAAATTAATTTGTAATTTCCATGAACAAACATCCATCGGGGCTCCCACAGTAAACAAGCCAAGTCCTGACTCATGACTTGCGGGTATTACGGAATTTAAAATTGATGGATAGTATTTTATAGCCTCCTTTAAGATATGATACAAATGATCCGTTTTAACGAAATATTTTAAGCAAAATGGAAATTTTATTGACTATACCTACTAATTTTTTTTTAGAGTTTTATTAATTACAATTATAAAACTATTAATTACAATTAATAAAACTTTCCGGGTCGGGCAACAAACAGAAAATGTGACTTTTCTAATAAAAAATATTGCTCGGGATTGGATATGTGCTCGGTTGGCGATAGTCTTGCCACCTATCACACTATGGGACTTAGTGTCGTTGGCTAATCGTGGATGACCTGGTTGTACTTCTGCCTACCTCCTCGGGAATATAGGCGTGAAGATACTTTTTTATACTCATATCACATTCACATCAACCTAGTCAATCTATTCGTTTCTCATGCCCTTTCTTCATACGAGCAGTTAAACTTTGGAACATTCTTTTTTTTTGTAAGTTTTCTTCTTTTTTTTTAATGCGGTTTTAAGTAGAACACAATTTTATAACCGTGTATATCGCATTGACAGTTATAACTCCTTTTATTATAGATCTGAACTTTTAAAAAATACTCGTCCAATTTTGTAGAGAAAACTCTGCTAATGCAAACTTAGCTTACTTAGATTTGCGTAAGTTTAAGTCACAAATAAGTACACTATCAATAAAATGCGATAAATTATTTTTGTTTGTTGGACAAGGTCAACACTTAGCGCTATATTAAAAACGATACAATAATAAGCTTAGAACTTACCTTCATGAACTGCTTTTACAAGAAGCATAGCTATTTCGCTTGCGCTCAATTCTATCTTTCGAGGAGGAACTTTCTTCTTAGTCACTTGCGTCTTGATACGAGATTGTTTTGGTGGTTTAACTTTAACTGGTGCGCTACTACCATCGCTTTCGGAACCTGACTCCGATTCATCACTTGAACTTTCTGCAACAAAAATACTTCATACAATATGATCATAAAAGCTTTGTACATCGTTACGCGTAATAAAGGTCGTAGCAAAACACGCATTAGCCACGTGTGTCCGATCTAAGATGAACTTAAGTCTGTTTGTAAGATTATCTAATTGTAGATATCTATTAGTGCAGCTTCTCGAAACATTAATAACACCACATGTTATAAATGTGCTCATTCTGTTTAAATAACATGATTTTGTCAGTTTATCAGTTAATAGTTTAGCATCTTCAAGCCCATATTCCCGAAGAGGTAGGCAGAGGCATAAACAGGACACCTACGATTAACCGAAGACAATTTTATATAAGTTAATAATTTTTTTTAACATTTATATAAGTTAATTATTTATATTTATTGAATGTACTGTTTTAATCGTAAAAGTATCTTCACGCCCACATCCCCGAAGAGGTGGGCAGAGGCACAACTAATGGAAACATGACTAGCCGAAGACATTAAGTCCCACAACGTGATTGGTGGCAAGCCCATCGCCAACCGGGCACATATCCAATCCCGAGCAACATTTTTTTATTGGAAAATTTATATACTATGTAAATATTATTTCTAAATTTATTGGAAACAAACCCAATTTTATTATTGTTGCCCGACCCGGGATTCGAACCCGGGACCTCATGCAGTCAAGTCCAATAACTGAACCGCTAGACCACAGAGACGATTTACATTTTAATATTACATATTTATAGTTTATGTTTTTTATTCACATACAATATATGTTACATCATTAGAAAGCAACGCAAAAACATTCGAAGGATTTATGCAAAAATTCTTGATTCGATTGAATTCGATTTAACGAAAATGCGCCACAATAAAGTACTACCTAACTAACTTTACATAAACTAACTATAAATGTACAGAATTAATAATGTGTTAATTGAAGCACGCACGCACGTACGCACGCAAGCACGCACGCACGCAAGCACGCACGCACGCAAGCACGCACGCACGCACCCCCCCACACACACACAAACACACACACACACACACACATATTAACTCACTTTTTGTGCGTGTTATGAAGTTGATATTATAATCACTGATTTTTTGACGACTATTTTCACATGCACTTGCAGAACAAATTACAATAAAATTGAATGGAACGTGGAAAGTTCAAAACCCTAGCTAAACCAGCAATTGTTAAAAATGTTTGCAACTCAAATGTATACAGTGCAAAAGTGATGAATATATTTATATCATATGTCGAAATGCAATATAACATTTTATAATTTGAAAATTTTTAAAATATTATTTTCATCTAGTCAACTGGAAACAGTCCAATAAATCTTGCCGGTTTATACATTTAAATACATGTCCCGACAAAAATGACTGGAATTGTAAGAACTAGCTGTATCACAGACAGTGCTTTCAAAGTTCGAGTCTCCACATCGACATTCAAGAGATTCGAACGTAATTGGTTGTCTGTTAAAGTAATTTATATAGAATTTTTGTTTTTATTTTATTTTACAATTTAGTGTTCATCCCGGATATAATTAAATAACTATTTGTAACGAAATTTTGAAAAACAGGAGAATTTCACCTTTGACAGGATTTGGACCGGCAGCGTTCGTCTATAGATAGCGAATTTTTTTTTCTTTAATAATTGAGTAGCAGTTTTTTTGTATGTATTGAAAATTAGTCAATTTTGGTATCTTTTTTACACTTGTGTTAAATGCTCAAGTAAGGTTTATTTCCTCGTTGAAGCCAAATCTAGCTCTAAAATGAGCTCGAGTAAGGAGAGCACAACTTTACTAAGACTGATATGACTTTCTATGACAACTTATGCAAACTTAGACTTGAATAACGGCAAACGCTAACGCCATGCCAAAAACTAAAAAATACTAGATTGCCACTAGCGAGCCATCGCGACACCGACTTGCAAAATGTTGCACATCCCTAGCCAACACATTTAAATCCCACGTCAATGCAATTTGCTATACAAAAACACAAATAAAAATACTTCCAATATCGCGCCAACGCGACGACGGAGCGAAGTTCAATTGCTTAGAAACTCACCGGTCGATTTATCGTCATCTCCGGCCGTGCTTTTAGTTCGCGACGTCTTTTGTTTCCTCTTACGGCACTGTTTCTTATCTTGTATTATCCCAAGCTCCAACAGTCGGCCCACGTAACTGCGCTTTTGCCTCGAGCGCGGCATTCTAGGCATTATTAAGCCCATTGGATCTGTAAATGTAGCTTTGTTAGAAAATTAGGCATTCGATATATACATTAAAAGTGAGCTATTTCTTTAGTATGTTCTAAGAAATGGCTAATTAAAATGCCATTTACTAGATAAACGACTATTTATATGAATATAAAAATATGTGAATGAATTTAATTTTTGAAAAAAAAATACATGTTTGAACTTGGATCTGACAGAAGCTATATGCATACTAAATTTCATTCGGTTTAGCCGTAAAAGAGCTACAGACAGACAGAGGACAGACAGACAGACTTTCGCATTTATAATAGTACTATGGATTCGAAACTCAAAAATTACATTAAATTTAAAATAATCGATGGTTAATATATTACATTTTTATCTAATTGGTAACAATATATTATATGATATCGTATAATGGTATCGTTACATTTTGTAGTTGATAATGACTATTTTGTGAAGGAAATTTGCTAGAATATACCTTCTTGAACAGGTAACATAAACTTTACATAGTTGACGAGAATGGCTGAGCGCATTGTACAATGCAGAGGACAGAGGAGTCTCCCAACTATTTTATCTAAAAAACTTCTCGAGATCTTTTGATACAAAATACATCGTAGACTCTCTGTTGTCCGAAGAAGCTACTTGAGATCCCAATATCTAAGTAGCCTATTTTGACTGAAAACTAGAAAACATTAATATAATTCGAGTTACCTACTGTATTATGTAAAAGTTGCGTGTTATATATATATATTACGTGTCACGTTGTTTTTCCGCGATGGACTCCTAAACTACTAAATCGAATTCAAACAAATTTACACACCGTGTGAAGTTTGACCTAACTTTGGCCGCGGGTTAAAGCTAGATATAATATAAAAATAAATTGCTAAATGTTTTGTTAAGCACAAAACTTTCGAACGACTGAACCGATTTGGCTAATTTTTTTGTTGTGTTATTATCAGCAGAAGGTCAATTGTCTATGAAGAGGAAAACAGTGAAAGTTGCAGGGAAAATGGAAAAAACAATACTTTATCTCTTCTCCTACAAATTGAACGGGTAGAAAGAAGTTCTCCAGGACAGCTAGTTAGTTTATAAATAAAACTAGAAGTCACTCGAGGCTTCGACTGACAAATTGAGATGTAAGCTATCCTATCTTTTGAGTTGGACCAAACTGTACACGGTGTGTATATTAGATTAATTCAATTCAATACTAGAAGTATAATATAAGAATATTAGAAATTTAGGAGTCCATCACGGACAAACAATGTGACACGTTATTTATATATATATTAAGATAAGATATAACTTTCATCAATGTTATTAGTAAGCGTTATAAGATGTTTATAGTAAAAGTAAAGGTAAGAACGTCAGTTTGTACAAAACTTGAGATTACGGTAAATAAATTTAATTACCTGTGGAATCTCCGTATTGTTCCCAGAGTTCTCTCAAAAGATTGTCTTCCTCTTCGGTGAATTCTTTGGGGATTTTTTCCTTGCGTTCCCGGTTGCTCTTCTTCGTAGGGGCTTTAAATATAAGGCCAAGTTCTTTCAGCTTCCTGATAACACTACGTCTGGATCGTGTTTGATCGATCAAATTTTCTAATATCCAATCGATGACATCTGCGAAATTTGCTAAACATTAGTCTTTCGTATTTTGATTGGACTTCGTATTTCGATAAAATAACCTGGTTTATTAAAATATTAAATTGCAAACGGGCTGGAAGATTTACTGGTAGTAAAAAATAACAATATGTCACCTTAGACAACAACGACGATAAGATTGCGTCCAACTGAATGCGTAAGTTGACTGACTAGCCTACCTTTCAAACCGGAACACGACAGTGGTAATCATTGATGTTGTGGAGACAGTAATAGTTAATGCTTTTAGTAAAACTATCAACAATCCTTGATCGTGGTTTGCGGTATACAAATTTATCTATTTTGGCTTACATCTATTGTATAATCATACGTCAGCTGAAATAAAACTATTGAGTCGATTGATCGGCTGAAGTCTAGTTTTCGTTTAAAGTGGTGGTTTTATATGTTACATCTTGAACGCGAATGATCATCCTAAGAATAAAATGTAGGATGAGCAAAATAGAAAGTTTCTATATTATTTTAAAGCATATTGTGAGCCATAACTCATAAATTCTCTGTGAATAAATGAATGATCTCACGTAGTTTTTCTTGTATTGGTCCGGGCTTTTTTTTAAAATAGACCATCTGCCTTCTTGTGCCAGGCAGCTCATAAAAGGCGAGCAAAGGCTTACCGTTACTAGCACCGTGACATCTAACTAGGTGGTAGAGTCTCGCAGCGACTCGCCCGGATTGGTACCACCGCCTTACCTATCCCTGCCGCCATAATGTCAGCGCTTGTCGTTAATGTGTTCCGGTTCGGAGGGTAAGGTAAATAAAGAAATAAATATCCCTGGACAAGCCACACAAATTGAACCTAACCCCAAAGAAAGCAAATTATATGCTTGTGTTATGGGTGTTAGTCAACGATTCTAATACATTGAAATAGTTAAATAGATACCAGAATAAATTAATAAACACCCAGACCCGGAAATGCAGACATCTAAATGTTCATCACACAAATGCCTGCCCCCATCGGGAATCAAACCCGAGCCTCGCGGTTGGTCGATGTCGTTAGGCGTGTACGCTAGCCACTCGACCAACGAGGCGGTAGCCGATAAACTGACTTTGGCACGAGGCTTAAAATCCCGACCTAAGGTTGGTAACGGACCTTTACCACCTTTGGTGTCTCTAGGCGACGTGGGTTTCTTACCATCAGGAAATCCGTCTGCTTGTTGGCCTTCCAATATCATAAAAAAAAATCTAAGCGCCGATAGAGCAAGTAGGTAATGCAATTAGAATAGATAAATGTAATTTTATTTTGATAAAGTCAAATTCGTTCAGTTTGACAATGTAGTTTTCAAGCTTGGAGAAAAATATTTTTTTTCATAACCGCCTCGCAATACATGTATGTATTCATGAATATGTTAATCAGAATTATTAAAATGTGCGGTTGTATATTTAACCGTAAACTGACCAAATGTAAAAACGAATTAATTTGCAATAATCGGAATCACCCGCACATTATTGACAGAGCTTGGATATTTTTATTATAATTTAATATTAAAGAGGGCAGAGGGCATAGACGCACTACAGATAATTCGAAGCAACGGTACAACCTTATACACAATACAGTACAACCTGTATACACATTCAATGAAAGGACTGAAAACATTTTTTTTATCGGGAATAACAGGCTGTCGCTGCCCTATCCACTCTCGAAGCGGTAACTGACGTTCACTATGCTTCATAATGCAACTCTAGAGCATTTCACAAGTTATCGCTTGAAAGGAAATTGGTTAGGAAAATCTGTCGCTGGCTCCCAGTCTAATAGTATGTTAACACTAGCCGAAAGTTATTTTGATTTTTGTAACCTTTTAGAAACTGTACTGAGACAGATTTTAAACTTAGGTATATTGAGATACACTGCTTTTTATTAAATCAAAATTGTATGTCTGGGTGGGAGGGTACCCATATGGGTGGGTCTCCAATTTCATACGACAGACAAGGGCGTGTACGTTACCCCAGCAAGAAAGTAGCACGTAGAGTGATATGAGTTCGAGTGGGACAAATAATTAGTGCTCAATCTGTTTGTAAATTTGCGCTGAATAAAAAAATTTTGCATGTTGTCATTTTGGAAATAAACAGAAAAAACGATTTCCGCTTGGGTAACGTAGCTCCAGCAAGAAAATTCTAAACTAATTATCGGAGAATCAAAAATGGCGATAGAGCAGAACGCTTATATTTGTGCGCTAAAAATTAAATTTATGCGTCTTCAGGTTTTCGAGATATTGCGTATCCTGAAGCGGTAACATTTGCAGAATCGCGTAACTCAAAGACTATTGCATGTGCGCCTGTAGAATAAACATGCACAAATAGCTCTTAATTGGTGCGTATTTGTGACAAAATTAGATTTAAAAAAATATTTTTAGTTTTCAAGTAATCGCGGTTTTTCCAAAAATCAAAAAAAGTATCATAGCGCCTAAATTGTAAACATATAAGAGTAAGTTCACCGAAAACTATATTCAGCCGTTCTTAGCGTGCGCATATTTACTATAAAAAAAATCAAAAGCATACACACATGCGTATTTGAATAACATGAATTAAAGAAATAAAAACAGCCATTTTTGCGTTTATTTCCACACATTTTTTTATTCGGCGCACATTTACAGCAGATTGAGCACTAATTATATGTCCCACTCATGTCACTCTAGGTGCTACTTTCTTATTGGGGTAACGCACACGACAAGGGTTTGGACTTTTTTAATATCAATTAATATGTTAAAAAAAACTACATCAAATCAAACAAATACATTTCTTCAAAAGGCAGCCTTAATGCCTATTCGCATACTACACTCACACATACCTTGGGGCCAACAGTGTTATGTACAGATGTAACTTGACTACATGTTTTACACAGTATGCGAATGAACATATTATGTAGTTTATCTTTTATTAAATGTTATTTCTCTCACGTGTTAAACTCCTTACTCGTCCACTTTATAAAGGACCTGTTTATACAGGGTAACTTTGATAGGACCAGCCAAATTTTAAAAGAAGGGTGTATAGGATTAAATAGTAGTGCACTTTAAATATTATTGCCAAACTAAAATATTTACTTTTATAAACATTCATTTAAAACAGTCCGCAAAAATGATTCATGTGTTGTCACGCTATGTTATATCTTGTCCGAGTCATGACGTCACCAGCCCGCGCATTAACCATGCATCTTGTATTTTGCGTCGGATAAAAATTGCATTTTTTTTAAGTTTTAGTTTTGTCATAGATCGAAAGGATTATCGATTTCGAATCGTTTTTCAAAATTTGTCAGGTGCTTTAGATGTAACCCTGTATACCGGAATGAAGTAGCTTCCCTTCCTCAAGATTCAACTATTTTTAGGCTTATATTAATCCATTCAGTTGTTTTGACGTGAAAAGGGAACTTTATAACTTTTACCTCTACTATATTAATAGAGATTCTGCTCTTGCAAAATCTAGGTTGCGTAGTGAGCATGTACCACTAAGTTGTTGGTTCCCGCAACTCATTTTATAAATTATAGCTTATATTGGAAAAGCGATGGTGTATTATACGGTGCCAAAAATGCTTAACAGTTAGCTTTGATACGTCAATATTATCACTACAGCCTAAAGCTTATCATCTAACGTTGTATGTATAAGCAGAAGATTAGGTAAGTGTTAAAATAAAAATCCAAAAATGATATGTTTTTTGTATGTTTCTTACGTGATTATTTGGTCTTAACAATCAGATTTTAAGGAACATCGATGGACATTGTCGTATACGACAAATGTATGCAGTAAGTATAACTCACAAATTACCAGTCGACCGATCTGGATTCAATATGAATGGGACCATTTCGGAATTTAACTTTCGAAAAAAGAATAATCAAATCGCGAAGGGGTGATTGATGTGTGATGGGTTGGTGTGGTGTGTTGGGATTGGAGATGTTTTTGCTATTTTAGTTCACTTAATTCAGGCTGTAGCAAAGCTTAAAACCATTTTTACTTTATGAAACATAGGAATAAGACGACATCACCACCTGTTAGTATAATATAATATACTGATATAGAATTTTTGCAATAAGGCATTCATTTCGATTAGGGCGTATACGAAGGGATCGCACAAGTTGGTTCCATTGTCATACCTTATTCTGCTGCAATAAAGACAGTACCTACCCACTATTTCTTTCCAATTTGAAGAAAATTTACGCAAGAGGCTTAATACACATCAATCAGTCTTAGGTTAGCAATGCATCTGTAACATCTTTGATGTCTATAAACGACTTTATCTTGAATTAGGAAATCTGACAGTTTTTTTGGCTTTCTATGGTATAAAGAAAAGGAGCTTGTAAGTATCGCATGTTTCGTGCACATAAAGATACAAAATACGTACAAAGTCAATTTAAAGTCTACATTAATGATTTTTTTTTATTTTTTATTAATTAATCTTATAGTCATAACACTTAATGTACCTTAATATCATTAACAGTAGGGATAGTTGATCTGCTTTAAAGTAAGTTGATATTCATTTATTCTAAGATAAATAAGAAATATGAATTGATATTACCAAATGTCGGTAGTTATATAAAATATCCTGACCCAATTAGTAAACTGGAAAATGTTGATAGGCATTTAAATGAACAGGCTTTAAAAGCCAACTCGGTGTTAACATAAGCTATATAAACAGAACAAAGGACTTGTATATATACCCTCAGATCTTCAGACACATTGAAGTAGGAACATCCAATCATTCGAATACGCTGGTTAGTTTTGTAGAAATAACTTGTTTGAAACTATTTGATCCCTTAAATCCACATTTAATTCATCTTATTCTAAAGGCCATTTACTATGCGAAAAGCTATAATCCTATTAAGACGGAATATCTTTGATAAGTTGTCCGGAGTTGGTTACAAGAGTCGAGTAACCAAGCGTAAAATGAAGCGGCGAATCAAGGTCTTTATAAACAAATAAATTGTATCGCCTATTTTTTTTTATATAAAAACGAATTTCAATAATTAATAAAAAAATCTTTATCTTAATTGGAGAACACCTGGTTACTTCTCACTTCGAAATTCGAATACAATATAACACCGTTTGTTATGCATCCTATTGGTGATAATTTTGTTGGGCACTTACTATCTTTTTCCGACGATAGTAATAAAAAGAGACAAAACAAGTACTTACAGAATTATTTGTACTTGACAGTTCAATTTTCTACAGACTATTAAGCTGGAAACAAACTATAAGACCCGGCTGACAGCCGCGACTTACAAGGTATCCAGATCATAAAAGCACACTGAGCCGTGCAAACTATCGGACATAAGACGCGGACGTGACCTTCACCGTTCGGACTACAAGGCTACAATAAAATATGCTAGACCAGTGTTTAAATTTTGGTACAAGTTTCATATTTAAGTAAAAAATTATGCTAACTATGTACCATCATATCCATATACATACAATCACAACTATGCATTTATTATGTACCATCCTTATACCTACATACTTGCAAGTACCTATTTAAAAAAAGAGCTGCCAAAAGACTACCATTATTTTGGTCTTAAATTGTTTATCTGAAACCCTAAGTTCAAAAAGTATACCATGTTATTAGGTATCGATAAAATTCAATTACATTTTGTGATTAAGTCTTTCATTTTGATTAAGTTATTTCATAAATTAAAATTTTATGCCAAAAATAAGCTATTTATATATAAATTGGCAACATTGTATTGTAAGTCGAAAACATCCGCGGACGGTATGTACAAATTTACCAGTCGAGGATGTAAGCCGAGTCTATAAGCCGCGTCCTATAATTTGTTTCCAGCTTTAATCTATTCCTCGGAAAACTTTGATTAAAAACGCTACGATTTGACATGTCCAGACTAAACTGGCATGTCTAAAATGTTCAATCTCTTTTTTTGGCCTCATTGGTAAAATATAGCACTTAAAATAAGTTTAGTTGCTGCTCAGCATAATTACTACAGTTGTATTTAAATTACAAATTTTTAGGGCTTTCTACATTTTAGCATCGTCTACGCAAAAAGATTATGTTAAAGAAAATTTTAATCTACTGGCGAAATATTAGATGCATCCATTATTATTTATGTGTACTATTTTAACTTTTTTATAACTAACAGAAGTGGCATATGTTTGAACTCGGGTCTTTACCTTCCTGCATATCAAAATTCATCATAATCGTTTTAGAAGTTTAGCGGTGAAAGTGCAACAGACAAACTTATTTATAATATTAATATAGATATTAGAATGGAATAAGCAAATTCTTGAATCAGTAACGATATAAATGTGGTTAAACGGCGGTATAAAAGAATAAAGATCATAAAATGAAAATTAAATCTAAAGACTCTTGAGAGTACGCAGTACGTACAGCATTTTAATATTAAACTGAAATAAGAGGGAACTCGTTTAAATAGAACCTTATTTAAATTATTTGTTTCATTTGTCTAAGAAGCTTTATATATAAGTACGTTCTTGTGCAGACGGTCGTTTCTAAAATTATATTCAAATTCAATTACATTTCACGATTTTATTTCTTCATTGTGATAAAAAGTATTAAGGAAATTTGTTTTACGTTTGCTAGATTTTATAACTTTCTTTAAAGTTTTATTAAAAGAAAATAGAATTGTTATAGTTCTTAGTTTTAACTGAATATACCTGGCCTAGTTAGATAATTTACTGAATAAATATCTTCGGATACGAACCTTTATTGATCCAAACTAGAACGTCAATACCATTACATTTAGTAGAACTTCAATAGGTATTATACCGGATTTAATTGAATTTGTTATTGATTAAACATTGAATCTAATTAAAAATCTTTTATATAAAATGTTGCCAAGACAAATTAAAATGTATCGCAGTCTTAACAAGTACCTAACTAGATATTTAGAGTCTAGCTTCTATATCTACAAGTCCAAACTTCACACTCTACGCCTTAGTTACAGTATTTACGGCTTGACCGTTTCGCTGTCGTCACATGCACATAAGGTGATTTTTTTATTGTTTATTGCTTTTTTCCTACAAAATAGTTCTTACAGAAACAAAACAGCAAAACCACTTATTTTTACTGACGGCCGAACTCAAAAACGTCAATTATCTTTGAATGAAATGACACATTTTTAATGAAAATGTCGACTTAATGATGGATTAAAAGCCACTTGATGTCTCTGAGTATGGCAGTAAGGTGTAAATTTAATTAGGTCTTGTAGAATAGAAGCAGAGATTCATTGCATTACTACCAAACATAACACAAAAAAAAATCAAACAGACGTATATATTATAACGTCCTTTTCGAAAAATCAAACTTAGCTGAATAGGTTTGACCTATTACATCGAAAGTTTTTAGTAGGTAAGGCGAAATAATATTACATAGTAACCTACTGCAACTTTATTATAGCGAATGGCGTTAAAGATATTTTGATTCTTTTTGAAGGAATGCAAACATGTCAGACAACATCAAGTAGCAGCTATTAATATGTTTATCTATTTCAAGTGAATTTTAAAGTATTTTGTACAAAGTCCAGCATTTACACATACTAGCTGATTTATTTAAATAACGAATATTCTTGCAAAATCAGATTATAGAAATGTTAAACTAACTTTCAGAATCATGCTTATATACAAAAGATACACTTGACAAACATTATTTATCACAGAAGTTTTCATATATGTAAAGTATCTTCACGCCCATATCGCCGAAGAGGTAGAGCAGAGGCACAACCAGAGCACCCACGACTAGCCGAAGACACTAAGTCTCACAATGAGATAGGTGGCAAGCCTATCGCCAACCGGGCACATTTCCAATCCCGAGCAACGTTTTCTTTTTTAATTAGAAAATTGGAAAAATCGGGACCCGGGATTCGAACCCGGGACCTCAAGCAGTCAAGTCCAACATCTGAACCCCTAGACCACAGAGGAGATGCATTTTCTTGTAAGTGAATGTAATTAATTTGAGGAAAGAAAATAAACGTATCAATCATACATATATAATATACTAGCTGTTGCCCGCGGCGTTGCTCGTCAGGTCTCATTGTTTCGGGATAGAAACTATTCTATATGTTAATCCAAGTTACCCTCTATGTGTATGCCAAGTTTAATGAAAATCGGTTCAGCAGTTTTTGCGCGAAGGAGTAATAAACAAACGTACAAACTTTCGCATTTATAATATTAACAGGATTATTACAATAACACACACATTCCCAATAAGACTAAAAAATGTAAAAAGAGTTTTTCTGTTATTAAAATGCACTTTACACTTACACAGCATTGAGAAAAGTACCAGTAACTTTTATTAATTATAAACATTTAATGAGCACTTGTGCTGACGACTGAAATCAAAACGTATTTGAATTGCGTAATTAGAAGATTGTTGCCAGTTCTTTTTCCCAGCAACAGCCTGCTGAATCTGATAATATAAGTTTTAATTATTTTGGTTGATTCTACCGATATACACACTCTCAATACATACAATGACTATTGACTATACACATATATAAGGTCGAAACATATTAACGGAAGGCCTACCTTGATCGGTTTGTGGATTAGTTTGGTTTTCCATATACAACGAGCGGAGTTCCTCTTCCTGTTCCTCGGTCCACACTCCCTTGCCCGGTTTATCCCTGTTTGAAAGGTTTAACGATTAATCATAATTTAGACTTCGGAGAGTTCGAAATTTTCGCTTTGAAACTTTTCAAAGAGCCTTCATAAAGTAAATGGCTAGTCAAAGTAATGACTTATTTTGAAATTAACTTTAAACCATGAAAATAAACAGATTATGTTGCTTAGCTTTTTTTAATTACCTACTTAATTGAAGGCAGCTCGAGCTATAGATGGCTTGAACAAAAATTACAAGAGAAAAATATATTAAAAGTACAAAACTTGTCTGTCGAAAACATCAAATAAATATACAAGTTTCACAAATTGAATCTAATCCCAAAATAAGCAAATTATATGCTTGTTTTATAGGTGTTAGTCAACGATTCTAATACATAGAAATGCTTAAATAGATACTAGAATAAATTTAATAAACACCCAGACCCGGAAATGCAGACGTCTAAATGTTCATCACACAAATGCCTGTCCCGTCGAGAATCGAACCTAAACCTCGAAGTTTTTCGGCCGAGTTCGGCGTGTACGCTAACTTACGTACCTTTCGACCAACAAGGCGGTCCAAACGTGGTAACGATATGTTGCCCAGACGAGGCTGGGTTGTTCAAGCCTCTTGCGTAAGCCAGGCTATCCTACCCTCTCAACCGGATCCCGACAGCGACGAACACTGACATTATGGAATCAGGATTAATTCGCTGGCTGGAATTGGTGCAAGTCATCGAAGAGTCACATTCACGAACATCATTTGGATTATCAAAGCGAACAAACTTTGCTATTTATGCACCTACACACTAATGTGTGTTTAAAAAAAAGTATCTTCACGCCCCTATCCTATCTCTATGCCTATCTCTTTGGAGATAAGGATCTCCAAAGAGATAGGCAGAGGCACAACCAGGGCACCCACGACTAGCCGAAGACACTAAGTCCCACAATGTGATAGGTGGCAAGCCTATCGACAACCGGGCACATATCCAATCCCGAGCAACTTTTTTTAAATTAAAATATTGAGAAACCCCAATTTTCTTTTTGTTGCCCGACCCGGGAATCGAACCCGGGACCTCATGCAGTCAGGTTCAACAACTGAACCGCTAGACCACAGAAGGGATATGTATATTTTAAGATTGTTCTATTCATCCTATAAAAATACTAAAAAGATTTAAGCTACCGCCATTATTAAAAAAACAGTAATTAATGCGTAAGATAAAATTTCCTGGTCGTGTAATTGGAATTTAAAGGAGTTTTATCTTTCTTTTTGGTGCGAGAGCCCTATTACTTGAGTTACATTGTCCGATCGCGATGTGCCGCGTCAATTATGATTAAACTGTTGGAAGTATCAAATAAAGGAACAAAATTTATATTTGTTTTTTATTTATTACTAGCTAACCCGGCAAACGTTGTTCGCCTATATTTTTAATTTATTTTCGTAAAAACAACTTGGGGTTAGTCACCCTTATCACTTAGGGATATGAAAAACAGATGTAAGCCGATTCTCTGATCTACTCAATATGCTCCCAAAAGTTCTTGAGAATCGGTTAAGCCGTTTCGGAGGAGTACGGTAACTAACATTGTGACACGAGAATTTTTTATTTAAGACTAGCTGACGCGATAGACGTTGTTCTGCTATTTTTTTTATTTGATTTTAGTTAATAATTAGGAGTGAGTGAGTGAGAATGACCCTTATCACTTAGGGGTATGAAAAATAGATGTTGGCCGATTCTATATCCGACCGACCTAGTCAATATACTCACAAAATTTCACTAAAATCGGTCGAACCGTTTCGAGGGAGTTCAATCACGCACACCGTGACACGAGAATTTTATATATTAGATTATGTTTGCAGAAAAATATATCCGCAGTGTATAAGGTTAATATAATGTGATTGGATTATCTGCATTGGACAATCTAAAAGAGCATTAACTCATTTCTTCCATACCTACAGTATATAGTTATCAAACAATTTTTTCACACTTTATGTATCTCCTGCAATCTGGAAACTTAGTTGATTTAATACTTTTTTATGATTACAGTTACCTATCTAATATTCGTTAAGTCGTTTTCAAAAAAAAGAAAGAGTAATTAAAAAAAATATTAAAACAGAACAATGCGCGTCTGAATTGTTGTTTGCCAGTTGGTGTTTATAGTTTTGTAAGTTACTTGAAGTTTTGCTACCTACCTATATGAGTACCTATAATAATAAGCTAACACTATTTTTAACAGCAACTACACTAGCACTCGTTCGGTGAACACAAATCATTTATTTAAACACATTACACACATTACTGTGCATTAGACATCAAGGTACATTAAATACTGAGTTAAAGACTGAACCATTACCATCGAAGCCCGGTGATAATGACCAAGGCTGGGGGCTAAAGTGCTTTCGAACGCATCGAGAGGACGAATAAATGGCTTTCGGGAAGTTCGGTTACCTATTTGTTACCAAAACCGTTTACGTAACCTTATCGCATTCTACGATCTAATGGACACCGCTTTTCAATCAAGAATGTCTGTATTATTTAGAAAGTAGGTACCTACATATAAAACGGCAATCTCTTCTTTTTTCAATTTTTATGTAAATCAATTCAACTTTATTTTAATATTTTTACATATCTACTCTACTCTACTCTAGTGCTAACATACTTTTTTAACTTTGCAATTGAATCAGTGATGTGTTAATAAAGTCTTATATTTTCATATTTTTTTATTTTGTAACATATAGATCTATCTATGCGCGCACGAGTGCGTGTTCGTACGTGTGTTTGTGCTTCGTGTGGCTGTGAGTCAGTTTTCAAGTATGTTTGCACGAGCCGACTTTGTAGGTGTGTGTATGTGAGTATGCGCCCGTGTGTGTATGTGCTTATGGGTGCGAGTGTACCTACTAGAGTACATGCGTGTTTATGTATCTGGAAAGGAAACAACTTTCTAAAATTCATATTAATATTATTGGTCTAAGAACCGAATCCAGGTCGACTTACACCGAGTTGATAATAGGATGAAAACCTATTTTAAAATAACTTTAGTTTATCACAAAATATATTAAAAATGGGTAACCTTAAAAAAACCTGGACAAAACATTTGCAGAAAGTATTATAAAAATATTTTCTTAATAATTGTTGCAATATTAAGGTAATAACAAAATTTTATGGCGACTTAAAAGTTTTACGACTGTTATGTATAGAAGTTGGGATTGGTTGCGTTATTTATCTGGATTGACAAATATAAGTAGTAGTCTAATATAATATTTTGATACCAGTAACTTTCACGGGCTTGGATACTAAAAAAAAAAACATATAAACATGTACTCAGTTTTATTCCAAACACAAAATATAGGTCGAATTTTTATTTTTTTTATTTTTTTAGCACTTGCCCTGTGCGTGGGATAAATTTCTATAAATCTTAAAGAAAGAAAAAATTTCGCCCCAGACAGGATTTGAACCTGTAACCTTTCGACGAAAGGTTACAGGTTCAAATCCTGTCTGGGGCGAAATTTTTTCTTTCTTTAAGATTTATAGACAAAATATAGGGCTTCCTGCAAAAAACTCAGAATAATGAAATACGTTTCATTCTACTATCAGCTCGGTGTAGGTCGATGTAGGTTTGGATCATCTACTATGTGTTGTTTGGCTAAGTGTTGATCGATGACATTATCAACATGTATAAAGTTACTATAAATGGTCACGGCGACGCTGGCAATTTCGTGCATGTCCTTTATCCTTATATTTCTAAACATTATTTCCGTCTTTCTTAAAAGCAGTCTGTTTGGATATGTCAACATAAGTCAATTTTATCTTATGTTGGAACATGATATGGGTAGCTGGGTGCGAGAGTATACGATATAATGTGCTGTCAATATATTTTATAAATATTTGTTTACGCTTATTGTACCAACACGGCATATACTTACTAAAATATATTCAGTATTAAATATTTTGATGTCAAGCAAAGAGGTAGAAATTGTGAAAAATCTTTTTATTAGAACGTAAGTGACTTTTAGATGCCATGTACCTGAGTCGATTGTTTAGATATATTTAATTTTCTTAATTCAGTAATTACAATAGGTTAAACTAGATGTTAGAGTGGAGAGTTCTGGGACTACTCTGCCGAATGGTATCACCATCTCACCTTTTCCTGACGCCATAACGTTAGTGCTTGCCTACATTATCACGGTGCAATTTCGTCATAGTAAATGATTGTCATTTTGCCTATACTCAAAATTTATTTTAGTAGCAATAAAACAAAAATTTCAATAAACCCCTACAAAACCTTAAAGTATAATATAGCTAAACTCCATAGATCGCATCAAATTGGTCGATCCATTCAAAAGTTCTGATGCCTCACACACACACACACACACACACACACACACACACACACGCGCGCGCGCGCACACAAGCACGTACGCACGCACGCGCGCGCACGTTTGCACATAAATACACACATTCGCGCGCGCGCGCACGGAGGCGAACAGGTGTGAACGCACAAACGCGCACACGCACACTTGCGCGCATAAATATTACAAAAGAAAAATTAAAAGAAAATGACATATTTTGTTAGGGATATTATACACTGAATATGAAATACGTATTCTAACTGAACTAAATAATCATACAACCTAATCCGTTCAGCCTTCTAAAAATTATGTCAGACTAGCTGCGCCCCGCGGTTTCACCCGCGTAAGTCCCAATCCCGCGGGAACTCCGGGATAAAAAGTAGCCTATATATAGTAGCCTTCAGCTACCTACATACCAAATTTCATCGTAATCGGCTTTGTAGTTTTTGCGTGAAAGAGTAACAAACATCCATACATCCATACATACAAACTTTCGCATTTATAATATTAATAGGATTAAAAAAATGGATTTATCATAAACATCTGGACAAAAGATATATTTTTATGTGCAAGCAATGGTTAGTAAACAAAAATTGTTTGTTTCATGAAACAATGCTAGTTAATAATTGTAATTTGAAATGAAAAAACAGCAGTTTTTCGAGCATACATGAAAAAACAAACTTTAAAAATTAATTAAAAATATTTACCTTGGATCGTTATATAAGTTGTATCCGCATTCTATTTCGATCGCATCCTTTGAAGACTTCCAGAACAACAGTTCGATGAAAACTTTGCTATTATTCGCCGCTATTTCCGTAAACTTTCTTATTATGAATATAGCGAACTTTTCCAACTCCTGTTAAATATGTTTTCATGAAAATTTTGTCGACTTAGCATATAAGTATCTACTATTAAAAGCTATTTCGCTAAAGTTAAAGTGGTCTTATCGTGTCTATAAAACTCGAATTACATTTTACATTTAAAACAAGAGATATTTATTTTGGTAAAGATATTTCAGAAAAAGAATTTAGGATTTGTAATCGGCGAACCCAAACATTTTTTAGTAATGTTATTTTTTGTTTTATCATGTAGGTACCAGAAAACATTAATACCAATTATACTGAAAATCTAAGCTATTTTAATCAAAATTGGTTTTGTAACATCACATACATTTTGTATGCATTTTATCGCAAGCATAGGAAGACGATGAATACGAATACGCACGAGTTATGGTATAATTCTACCACTAAATGATCTAAGTGTTGATTTACATTTTCTTGGAAATAAACTTAGTATAAATTTGAATAAAAAACTATCTCTATCCCCAAAGGGCTAAGAAGAGGGATAACCATTGCATCCGCAACTAACACAAGATACTAAGACCACAATGAGATAGGTGGCAAACCTATTGCCAACAGGGCATTTCTCCAATTTCAGGCATACTTGTTTTGATGAAAAGAACGAAAAATAACAAATGTTTGAATTGCCCGGCCTAGGAATCGAACCTGGAGTTGCATTAAATTATCTTCATTACCGGACCACTACGCCAAAGAGGCGATATTATATAATTTGAAAAAGCATTTATGCCTAAGAAATGTATAAAACTGTCATAACAATTGCAACAATATTTTATTCTCAACGTTAATGAAGCATTATGAATGTTTTATCAAATACATACATAATATGAAGTCTATCCACAAAAAATGCAAATCGATCTACGGAACCGTAAACACTGTTAATTACGCATGAACAAACATGTCTCTTTATCCACATATCTGCTGAATGAGAAATCCTTTTAAACTCAAAGGTAGCTGAAATACAAGCTTTGCATTAAACGGAGCAGTAATTAATCCGTACCTTAAAATGTGAAGTGGGATTTGCGAGGATTTTTTGAAATGTTAAAAATAGCGTTGCCTGGAACATCATGGAGGGTCGCTTGCAGTCCCAAGCGATTCTGTGAAGCATCTTCACTATGGAGTGGTTTGTGTGAGGGGTGTTTTTGTCGAAGCGCTCTAATAGAGACGCACATGCACTGACGACGCGCGGTTGACAGAATCTGAAAGGATATATGTATTTAATTTCATTTTAGTAAATTACTGCGTCGGCCGACCAGTTTTATGCTAACGCAAATTTGTCGGTATTTGGTTTGGAAATATGTTTATTTATACACAACTTTTTAGAGTTTAAAATATACAAAGGAACCTTCCAGAAAATGTATTAGCCTTTTATATAAAACTTTCGAACAAGATAAAGCGCACAGAGTCTATAGTCGTGCATACAAAACTACAGTGTGTATTTTGGAGATAGAAGATATAATGTTTTAAATATACCTTGTAAAATTTATCTACCAAATAAAGATAAGTCCAACAGCAAAATAAACGAAACAACGAATAAAAATTAATATTTATTTTTAGGATACTTGTCGTGATGTAGGATACCTTGCCACAAAAGTGCCACACATTGCATTTAAAGGGTAGGGTAGGGTAATAAGGTTCATACTGGTAGCGGGGATAAATTATTTTGCCGTTTCTTCCCCTAACTGGCTGGGTTTGGAAACGGTGTTAGTTTCCGTATAAGGGTTAAAATTAAACGCAATACAATATTCTTTTTAATGTGTTATGAATTCTTTAATAAACATGAATAAGTAATTTGTTTACATCTCATAAATTCTCGATTAAAAGATAACACGTCAATATTTGCACACAACAAAATGGTGGAACGATGCTCATACATTTATGTAAATTTCTAAATACACATATTCCGAAACAAATAACTTTTATTTTCATTAAAATCGTATTCATATTATGGTAGTTAATTTAGTAGTCTATGCACTTACGTAACGTGCTACGAAAAGCTACAGCCTCAGCAGGTTTGTCACA
>NJDD01005838.1:40723-61051 GCA_002245505.1 Calephelis nemesis
TATATATATATAAATAATTGGAATCTCGGAAACGGCTCCAACGATTTTCATGAAAATTAGTATATAGGGGGTTTTGGGGCAATAAATCGATCTAGTTAGGAATCATTTTTAGAAAATGTCATTCATATTCGTTTTTTATTGTTGTTGTTAAGTAACGAAGTCCGTTGTTAAGTAACGAAGTCAATGATTGTTTGCTTTGAGGTTAGACTTTTTAAATTTTCGTACTCAAATATAATTCCCAAAAAACACAATTTATAAAAAAACAAAAAAAAAATAACGAGCAAAGCTCGGTCATCCAGGTACTGAGTACAAAACATAAAAGAGTGAAAAATAACTTCCCCGCTTGTATATCGTTATTCCTAAGGAATAACCTAGTTTTTTTGTGTGATATTGGCAATCATACAAGATTCTTTTTAAGTTTCTCAAGAATCTATTTTCCAGGCGATTAATGACTAATAACTTAATAAAAAACATGTTTTTAGATACTTTCATATTCTATTGTGAATCTTAGCGACATCTGCAGTATATTAAATTAACTGTTTCCAATTCTACCTACACTATGTCGGATAACCGTATTTGTACACTGTAATTATGCTACATTCGACTAGCAACTTTGTTCAGTAGTTAGTCAAATCGGAATTAAATCGCTATTTTATAAAACGTTCTTTCTCTAACATATTTGTGAGCACCAAAAATGATGTTCTCACATTTTTTTTTACTTTGGTATACAGGTATATTGTTATTTCTTAGTTCAAAATCAATAAAAACACTAAATAGCACACTAGCGACACTATTTAGTTAACAGTTATTGTGACGCTCTACGTATTATACTAATTGTAGGCTACGTAGTCATACAAATCGTCGCTAGATGTCTATTAAATTTATAACGGCTAAAGTCTTCTCTTCATAACGACGGCGACAGCCAGAACATTCTACGATCCGGCATGAAGATCACAAAAGGACGACTATCCACATAACTACGCACTTATTAGGCATATTCAGTTAATACAGTAAGTGACAAAATTTTTTTTTACCAACAGAGATAAAAGTTCACAAAAATATATTCTTCAGTACCAAGATTATTTAAATACATTAATACTGCTGAAAATGTAAGGCACAGGTGCCTAATATCCTCTGATAAATCTCACACATTGGTTGCTTAAAAAGTACAACAACTTGACGCTTGGTATCCCGCATTCAATTTATGGTTTGGATACCGTTTTACAAAACTCAGTAACAACACAAAAGCTTATGTCAAATGTAATAAAGTGTTATAATAAAATCCACGTCAGCTTTCAAGCAAATATCAAAAGTTATGATTCCACAGGTAGACAAACACACACAAACACTCACAGTCACACACACACACACACACACACACACACACTAATAATTTATAACGCCTTCTTTTTCCGTTGAATATTAAAAATAGCTATGTGTAAGGCGGTATTTTTAATTTTAATTTAAAGGAGTATTAAAAAGCAACAAGCAGATGGATTTCCTAACACATAGCCTGTAGACACTTATGAAATGTAAGTAGAGCGTCAACCTAATGTTTGTAATGTTAAGCTACTTGTAACTAAGTTTAGCAGCTACCCTGTCCTCTAAAACACGACAATGGTGGGCACTGACGGTATAACGGTAGAAATAAGTAATTAGTGCTTATCCGGTCGACTTGTCATAGGACTCTACTATTTAGTATTAGTTACTAACTGGACTGGAAGAATAATCACACAGATCAGTAACGAGATTGGGTATTATATGGTGTTGGGTATGGTATACTAATAATTTTGTTTTAAAAGGCCTTAAAGTCATTTCAAGGCCCAATTCATAGAATAAATAATAATACCAAGTATATAGCCTTCTTTTAGCATGATGTGTCGTTACCTTAGGCACTAACTTTGCGCGTCTTACCTTCAACGATACGGATTTGATGACAGCACTTAATTTTTAATCATAAACAAAACAGAAAATATCTAATTCTCGCAATTGTCGAACTCTATTTGAATGCCGACGGTTACCGTCTGTCGTGTGATTGAGGATAAATCCAACCGCAAACTACATGTTACGCCATCTTGTGAAATAAATTGGAAGTTGGCAGTGACAGCTCTACGCACTACATCGTTTAATTCAAAACTTAACATTTGTAGAGACGGTTTTACGAAAAAATATCCTACGTATTTATACATCCAAAAAAAATATTTAAAAAATCTGAAATATTTAATATTATAATATAATATTTGTTTTAGATTGTGAAGTATGTACATAATTTTCTTCTCTTCAGTCACATCCCGTATGGTCTAGTGGCTAGGATACCTGGCTTTCACCCAGGAGGCTCGGGTTCGATTCCCGGTACGGGAAACTCTTTTTGGAATTTTTATATTGGATCGATTTTTATCTTTTAATTTTTTATTTCTCTTATGAGTAGCGTTAATGGTAAGAGGATGGTAATTATTGACCATAATATTACTTATCTGTAGCTAAAGACCAGAAGTACTCGACATATATAGAGATGGTATTAGATTTTTTGTTTATTCAATGTTAACGGATGAGTAAGTAGCTTTACGCATTTTTTGTGGTATCGCTGCCATTTTATAAACAATTATACCAAGTCATTGTAATGAATCACGTGGATTCAAATATTCTTAAGTATAAGAAAAATCAAAGCCAAATAATCATAATTTTCATCATTTGCTGCAGGAAATTGTTGCTTTGAGACTTTCCGACGCTAGTGCCACCACTTCACTCCCTATTCGTTGAAACACCAACCCGTGTTGGTCCGGGCTCCTTTGCAGAATATGCCATCTACCTTTCTGCCAGGCAGCACGTAAAAGGCGAGCATAGGCTTACCGTCGCTAACAACGTGACATCTGACTAGGTGGTAGAGTTTCGCAGCGACTCACCCGGGTTGGTATCACCGCCTTACCTACTCCTGCCGCCATAACGTCATGACGTGTTCCGGTTTGGAGAGTAAAGTGGCCGGTAAACTTACTTTTATATCCCGACCTCAGGTTGGCAACGCACCATAACGGCATAGGCGGCTTGAATTTATTACCATCAGGAAATCCGTCTGCTTGTTTGTCTGCCAATATTATAAAAAATAATAATAATTGGATTATTGAAATATTAAGGTTAACATGAGCCGTCTTGGTAGCAAGCCTCGTAAATGATATGATACGTTGACTACTGAAGCCCCTTCAGCCCAGCCAGGGCAGCCCTCGTATCTCATCTATAGCTGAAGTCATTGCGGTTGTCTGTTACAAACATCTGCTTGTTTGCTCTCCTGTTTCCTCTTTCTGTTTGCTAACCTCTGCACGGGAACATGATAGAGTCAGTGTTCAAACGCCAACGGAAATGGAATTAGGTAAAGTGGTAGCATTCGCATCGATAAGTCACAAAACAGTAATTTGGCTTTAATTTTTCCTATACTTAGGAATATTTGTAAATCTATGTAAAAAAATGTAACATTATTAATATGCAGTATCCTCAAGGCTAGCTTATTAATTTTATTTATTTTTATGATTATGGAAGGCAAACCAGTAGACGGATTTCCTGATGGTAAGAAATTAACGCCGCCTAGAGACACCAAAGGTGGTAATGGTGCTTTGCCAACCTGAAGCCGGGATGTAAGAATTCGAGTAATAGTAAGTTTACCGGCTACTTAACCCTCCGAACACATCAACGGCAAGCATTGAACGTTATGGTGGCAGGAATAGATAAGCCGGTGGTACCAAACCGAGCGAGATGGCGGCGCTGCGAAACTCTGCCACCTAGCTGTGTTATTTTTCAAAATATTCTAACATTTTTATTTATGAAATACCTACATCCATATGAGGATAACCGCAATGTTTGTATTGTTATCCAACACAATTATTGTGTAGGTACACTACACAATACACAAGAATAAGGAAATATTGATCACACATAGATTGTATACAAGGGTCTTGACTCTACATCATTCCATTAATTTTATTACTTAGATATCACCGGATCGGAACGCGGCCACTTATCAAGAAGATTTGGTCAAAGATACTAAGTGGGCACGTATTCTTTCTTTTTTATTTAAATATTGTTCAACAATTATACTATTCAAACATTACAATAATACGGTCGAGCAACAAAAAGAAAGTTTGGTTTTTCCAATTTTCTAATAAAAAAAATTTTGCTCGGGATATGTGCCCGGTTGGCGATTGAGCTTGCCATCTATCACATTGTGGGACTTAGTGTCTTCGGCTAGTCGTGGGTGCCTTGGTTGTGTCTCTGCCTACGACTTCGGGTATATGGGCGTGAAGATACTGAAGATACAATAATCCTATTGTTGACAAATCACATCATTTTTGTCAGCCAGATATGGTGAAATCTTGTAATATTTTCTATATAGATACTTCTAAATTCTTCTTAAATTTATTCAATGGTAAATGGGGAGGTTTGTCGTAAAAACATGTATACTCGTATTGGCCTCTCGGTAGGCAAATGAAAATATAGTTTATTCAACGGCGATAATTGCCATTTTTAGGGTTTGACCTCATTAGTGCACTGCGCTGCGTTGCGTCGCGTCGTTACAACGGAACAGCGCATTGCATGCCACAACTACGCTACATTGACTCTGTGATAACTGAACACAAGCAAAGAGGGTTTGTCCATCGTAGCATACGCATCTCTGTTCAATCTTTGTAATACATAGATACCAACTTGTTCTTACGTTGCTTTTTTGCGTTTAAATAAAAAGACATTCCGTTACACTCGTCTAGTTTCTTCCTCCAGCAGTAGATCACTGTCAGTCGTCACAGAGGAGCTCCGGTAATGCAGCACATCACCCTCTTTCCCGCTTTGTCTCTTATCTTGACCGTCGATCTGTTGAAACGCTTAACGCCACGGTCGTCGCAATGTTGTCACTGTCTCGTTTTTTATAAATTTTTATGACATGCCCTACTAGACTGTTGCATAAAATGACGCGACGCAACGCAGCGCAATGCACTAATAGGGCTTCGCCCTTATTTACACAATGCATTGCTGCGTTTATATCCACTTAATTTAGAAATAGTACCTACCTGCCATTTGAAAGAGTTGGTCAAATTTGATCAATAAGCTTAAAGAGAATTTCTCCTACTCTCTAACTCAGCTTCAAAAGGTCCTGAAAATTTAAGTATGCTCAAAAATGTTATATTTGTTTTATGTTAGTACTATTGTCTGCTTGTTATATGCTTTGTTTCTCATTTCCTTGACCATTACATCAGAATTAGACGTACTATTATAAACTAAGTAAAAATATAACGGTTGATCATGTGATAATCAGCCGTACATACTCATTAACTGTTTCAAGGAAGGCCAACAGATTGTCAGTGTGGGTTTTGCTTGCGTAATTCAGTCAACAATATCACAACTAAGGACCCAGAATACGTACCTAAGAACGTAAAATATAAATATAGTTATTTTTTCTTAAAAGCCAGGTGTCGAATAACTCGCTTAACAAAGTGCCAAAAGTCACTCGTAAGCTTTCAAGTAAAACTAAACATTTTAGTTTTAAAATTATTTTTCATTTTTAATTTTAGGCCAACGATTCGCTACTTAAAACATTTTTTTTATAACACAATATAATTTATGTGCATAGATATGATCGTCACGTTTATTTTCAAGTTTTACGTGCTACATTTTACATCACCACTTGACAACGGTTGCCCTGGTTGTACTCTGCCTACGTATTCGAAGTAGAGGGGTGAAGATATTGGTTTTCATTTTTTGATTTTGGCACGTTTTTGTAAGCTTAAAAATGTCTTTAATATTATCTTTACGCTAAAATGGATGGGGTAGTTTAAAAATTGTATTAAATTTTTTTTTGTTTGTTATTCTGAATAGCTCTGATGTAGGCTAGCGAGTTATTTAGGTTCTATAGCCACTCTTCATTTTTACTGTGCGGCGGCTTTTGACTGTGCGACTTTGTGTCTTCGGCTAGTTGTGGATGCCTGTATCTATTTTTTATGGATACAGTAATATATACTTAATATGATAATACTTATACTTAATTATGATATCAAACTTAATGACATTGTGCTATGTAATAATGCACGTATTGTTTTTATTTCTTATTATAACAATCAATTTCAAAACTGAACTAAGGTTTATAGGTTATCTTCACGTGCTCAAGATCGTTTAATTATAGCGACGGAATGACGTACAGATTTATTATTAGTAAAAGTTTTCCAAAGACATCACCAGTAAACAAAAAGACAGAAACGAAAAGTCTGTCGAGGTTATTGCCTTAATTCGAAGTGCTTTAATAAATTAAGAACTCTATTGGAATCACGAGAGTCGTTGACTTTAAACATCTAAAACACGTATAATTTGAGATGTAAAAATTTATTTAGCCGCTATATGATATTAAAAGACTGCAAAGAGTATATAAATACTACGTTATAAGAGGCGAGACTTCCATAGATACATAGCAAACCCGAATTTTGTATAAAGTTTACTTGAAATGGTATAACCCGTATAATTTTGAAAGTAAGTCTAAAGGCATTCAGATATAAGGCAATTAGTGTCATATAATTTAGGCGAATAAAAAACATAGCAAACTTATTTTTGTCATTTTTTTTACATGAAATTTGCGCCAAACTGAAAGACCGTTTTTTTTATAATTTTTTTCAGTTTCTGGGACAGACTAAGACTTTTAAGCTATGCTGCCACGTCTTCCATTAAAGTTACTAATAGCATTTTCCTTGTCAAATATTAATTCTCAATACATTTCTTCAGTTTCTTATACATAATACTGTCATAAATCGTTACAAAATTTCATGTCAGGGTCTTGAATAAAGCGATGACCTTCTTACTCACACTCATTTTGGTGAGATTTGAAGGCAATGAGGAAATACATGATACACAAATTTCTTCATTAATATTTTACTTGTGCACTATAACTGTACAATATTAAACAAAATGCTACCTACTTTGACTTTTACTCAATATAGAAGTACACGAAATTCGATCATCATAATATTAATACTTGAAGCAAAAACTTTGGACCCATTTTTACGAAGCACCTGATAAATGAAGATGGCGTTCTTGTCAAAAAGATGTTACGGTCGAATTTTCACTAATGGGCGACCATTACTCACCATTAAGCCGCGACCAACTTCGTTCTCGATGGCGCCCAAATTCCATTTACAGATTGTATACTCGTAAATACATGATATTATTAAGTAAATACAATTAAATTCCCTGAGATCTTAGTTAATTTTAATTTAAGACTATTTTGATCCATTCATAACAAATTCACCAATGATCCATTATAAATCATTGTTGATAACAGACCCACATTTGTAATTTAAAACATCCGACTTAAATTTAAAGCTATTTTCAAAAGGCAGATCATGATTTTTAGTTGGTTTTATACAGCATGATTTTTTTATCACCATCCAATTTTTTTCTGGGCATGAAGTATCTATAGATAAGTCCATTTATGAAAAAAAATAGGTATCTAGCAGGTAGCTATCTAGCATGTCAGAGCACTCAGCGCGTAGGTACCGAGCGCGCGCTGCCCATAAACATCAATATTTGCGATATCATATCTTAATATTTAGTATTGAGGGATACTAAAAGAAAAAACACGTATTTAATTATTTTCACTTAAGATCAACACATTAAAATTTGGATGGTGATTAAAAAGTCAGGGTGTATACATTTTATCGAGTTAACTACCTAGTTACTGGATTTAATAGAGTTGGAGAGATGGAGTTAATAGAGAATTGACAGCAAGAAAATACAAATATAAATATTGTACAAAAAGCGAGCTTATCTCTTGCAAGAGATATTTTACAGCTAACCTAAGATAGAGAAAAACGATACAAAATAAAAAGCGATAGGTAGACAGTGTACAAGCTTAAGATTAAAGAGTTAAAAAAAACTTAATTAAAATTATAAACTATTTTACATAAATACTTACTTAATACTAATGTGGATTTTGCAATAACAAAAAAGATAAAAGAAACTAATGTAAATGTTATACCTACTAATAGATAAGTTCTAACAACAAGTGCTACCATTATGGACTAGAAGAGTAAAACAGTTTTAAACGAATTTTAAATGAGGTTACTATTACGAATATCAAGGGGAAAGGGAAGGGGGAATTTTTTATGTTTGTTATGCGATTACTCAGCCAATAACGAAACGATTTTGATTATTATTTTTTGGGAAAAGAAGTCATCGCGCCGAGGATATCAGGATGTAAATCAATTTCATCATGATCGGACTAGTAGTTTTAGAGTTATACTTTTAGTAATGTATACCTTTTCGTCTATGTTGAGGACCATCATTTCCTTGGATTCCAGCTTGGAATCATTATTTATTTAAAAAAAGAACCATTGAATCACAACGTGGCCACGTGACAGTTGGAGTCAGTTTTTACTGTTTTACGTTTTGCGATTAAATTATAATAATATGCTAATCAAAATTTTTAGATCGACGTTTTAACTGCACCGCATATCTGATATGACCGTTTCCTGCGACCTTCAAAAGTTCAAACGTAGAGACGGAAAAACGTTGGTTAATTTGATAAGACAAATGTGTTTGTGTTTTCAGTTAACTGTTGTAAAATTATAAACATATACACTTAATGTTTTGCAAATAAATTTATAGTGACGTGAAGTACCTACTAGCTATTTATCCGCGAATTATTTTAATAAATAAATAAATAATTTTAATACGAATTTACATCTATTAAAGTCCTTTGACATTTCAAAAATGTAAACTGTGATTGAACTTCAGTCTTTAACCACATATCAAATTTGTCATAATCAATTCAGTGGTGGTGCGATAGACTTAACAGACAGACAGAACTATAAATATTATTTCATTTTTGAAGTGAAACTTCTTTATCGGGGGTGGAAAAAAATTTAGTGAAACATTTTTTCGTTACGCGTCACATTTTTACGTTACGCGCCATCTTTGTTCTTATCCCTACCACGCGTGATTCGAAGTATACTTTCTACAGCGGAGTAGGGATTGGCAATAAACTTTATTTAACCAATTTCTGTAAAGTTTCATAATATAGTAAATTATTTTTCAAAAATATCGTCATAAAGAAGTTTCACTTCTTCACTTCTTACGAGTGTACGCTAGTACACGCACACATTTTTTTTATTTTTACTCGTTATATTTTACCTTCGACCAAAATAAATGATTTCGATCGACATACTCTTCGACGTCAGCACTTGGTGGAGCTCTATTGTATACGCACTATTAAAAAAACAGTTGTACTTTTCTACCATACTGTATACTGTGTAAATATGTGTTGTAGCTAGTGCAAGTGTGATTTAATTATACCTGAAATTAAAAATGTTCAATAATCTCCGACAAAACCTATAAACAATGTATCTAAGCAGTATCTCAATCACGTTAGCTTTAAAATAACAAAAACCACATCGTAATCAGTTAATCCGTTCAAAAGAAATAATGCGAACTATAGACACGTGAAACTTATAACAACCTTTTTTTCCATCAGTAATGTGTTTCTTTGACCTTTGCACGCATCGAGCCATGCGCTATTTTGATTAACCCAAATAAAGTGATAGGCTTCAGCAATAATACTGGTGTATGGGGTACAGCTCATATTATTATATGTATATAGTACAAGCTCATATATTGCGCCATACAATTGTTTAATCAATATTTAATTTATGTCTAATTAAACATTTATTTTATTACATACTTTCTATATAACACTTGTACTTTTCCACAATACACCACACATTTTTTGTGTAGAGTTTGGTGTATCGTGTACAACAGATTTCTACCAAGTGCCGACGATGAAGAGTACATATTCTATTTTATTATTTTAGGTCCTTCGTCGTGAACGGTCCTTGCATCGTAAGATATGACACTCGATACTTTTTGCCTACTTAATGTGTGTATGTATTTTTAAAGGAGTACTGCAATAACCAACTTCGTTTTCAAAAATCAAATCACTTAGGTACTTACATTAAAAATTAAGTATTTTCTTTCATTTCCTTAAAATTTCATCATCAGATCCAGACTAAGTGGCAATGGGACTACCTAAAAACCTCGCTGTTTGAAATAAATTAAAAATAATTTAAAAAATGACGAGGAAATCTCCTATTTATAAAAATCAATAGCCGTTCGTTAGTTTCGCTAAAACTCTACCGATTTGGTTTGGAATTATTTGTGGAAGTACAAGGAAGGTTTAAAAGGTAAGAAAAAAGGAAAAACTGCGAAGAAACTAGAAAAATCAACATTTTAAGTTAACCCATACAAACTCGCCGAGACTGTTAGTAATTATATAAAAAAGGGAACTTACAACCTTCACCATTTTTGAGATCAGTTACATTGTCTTGTGTCAATCCAAAGCTCCTTGAAAGTATCTAGACCATCAGTTATTTTTTGGTGAAAGGCCAGCGAACAAGCACATGGCTTTTCTAATGATGAAAGACAACCGAGGCCTACAAACACCATTGGTACACATGTGTCGCTGTTCTGTGGCCGAGATGGAAAGCCTAATTTGCGTGTCTATGGGCTACTCTACCCTCCGACAGAAATAAGACAAAGTCATTATGGCGGCGGGAATAGATAAGGCGGTGAATACTCTACCCGGGCAACTTGCTCTACAGCATTCTACTCTATTCTCCAAACCAGGGTTGTCTGTTTCCATACGGGGAGCCCTGAGCTTGTATGCTTGGAGTTTATGTTGTTCACTAACATTTCATATAGAAAAATCGTACACTATACTTGGTATCGTGTTTCGGTTCAAAGTCTAGTCTAGAAAAGGGGTTGGAAGGCAAACACGCAGACAAATTGATAAAAAAACCTCCTGTACATACTTTAGGTATAAATATGCACTCTAGGTAAGTCAGTAATTCTCTGGGTACCTTAAGTATGTACAGGAGGTGTATTTTTAATAATCTGTCTGCTTATTTGTCTTCCAACCCCCTTTATAGACTTTAGTTTTTACAATAATTGCAGCATCTAAGAATAAAACTAACTTCAAAGGCGAAATTAAAACACATTTTCTCGTATTTGCTTCTGGGATTTACCTATTTTTTACACGTATGGAAAACATTGTATAATGGATACCTAATTAACCTTCAGCCAATTTTTACTTGGATGTTGGATGAGTTGTGGGGAATCAATTACAGTTTCCGTACATTGAACAGTGGCCAGTGACCTTGGGTCCGTCGATGGAATATACCAAACTTTTTGCTACTAGTCATTGATTTGTTTAATGGATTCATATTTAATTCTGTCTGACTGTAAACTTGTTTTAGTGGCAGCGGCGCCGGTATCACCATATAGTTCCTGGGTTCAAACTCCAAATTATTTTGCTGGATGTAACACTTCCTGCGTTTAAATTTCAAACCAAAAAAAGAAAACAAAAAATAGTACACTTTTCGTCAACTGGAATTGAAGGCTAAGCTAGGTGTACTCAGTAAAACGAATCAGTGCTTTCATCATACCTATCGGCTACAGCTCCCTAATAATTTAAAATTAAAAATATAAATGTGGTGTTGTGGGATACCAGGTAGGAACGAAGTTCATTCGGCTAATGTAGAATCGACACAATTCATGAGTATTTACTATGCATTGGCGGGGTGGAGTGAGAGAGAAAGATAAAGGTATTATAAACTACACGCTTGTGTACATATACGACTGTCGCGTCTGCGCACGACTCATTTAACGGTTTTATTCTACCCACTTTTTCTTACGGTTTTTACTATCACATTCCATATCTCCTCCAAGCCTGCCGTAAGGAACTTCGTTCCTAAAAACATCAATTTCAATATTCTCATCTAATCAAACATTAACAAAATTACACATAACCAAGCTTAAATAAAAAACTTATCGGATTTAAATCTCATTTAAAAAAGTAGAACTGTAAAACACGTGTTTCTTAAAAAAAGAATCATCTAAATTGCTCCCGTACATAGTTATCACAACAAAAGTGACAGTCGAAAGTTGAAGAACTTTTCCTTTCACAAAGAAAGCTTTAATTAATTTCAAATTATTTTTGCACTGAAGGTAGAGTCAAACTATAGAGTGAGAGCATCTTGCCCAGGTAGTATCCACCACTTTGCCTATTTTTGTCTCAATAAAGACAATGCTATGTTACTATCGTGAGAGTAGCCCGCGGACCTAGTAGTAGCGGAGTAGGCCTAATCCAGGCCACTAAATAGCAACACACCTATAACATTGATTGTACCTTTCATACGCTTAGATTATATATAGGAGATTCATACACTTGCGCACTATCTATAAAACTCACATGAGAACGCTTAAAAGCCTACCATATTAAATGGAAACTACCCTTAAAAATGTAAACTAGACAGTGGTGAGGCTATCGTACTTTCCGGTAGTAGATGCAATCTATCATCTTATCTGACTGCATAAATTGTAATATTTGAGTAATCTAACGTATGTTTTGTTTCTAAACAATTAAAGCCTGTCCAGAACTGGCGTTTTACGCGCGTAGACCTACTACGCATGTAGGTAGAGCTCACGTACGTAGGCGAGACACTTAGGTGTTTAGTTCAAATTTGAGCTTAACAAATTCGGGACCCATAGCATAGAACGTTCAAGTAGCCATTGAATAGGATATAATAGTTACTTATTTCACTTAGACTATACAGTGAATATTTGTAATGGGTATTTATAATTTTGTATAGGATATGGAATTTTTAGAATTTTAATGGGTGCCAAAGACGTTTCCATTGACGGCATAAAAGTTAAAACATCACCGCTGCATTCGAGTCAACTGGCAGAAATTTTATGTCCCTCTCTGTGTAAAACTCTGTGCAATACAAATATCTACGCGCGAGTGGCTACACCCGTAGAACACGTTTTGAGGACACTTTTAAAAGTTAATGAATTGTCCTCGTCATAAACGTCTTAGCCCTGTTATAATACATGTTATTACAGATATGTTACATATATTTATTTAAATTGTAACATTTCCAAAAAAGATGATTTTCTTTCAAGTCAAAGTCTGGAAAGTAGGTGCAAAGTACAACGGAAGCTTTTGGCAAGGGTCATACAATGGCCTCTCGCAAAGATCAGAAATATCTCAACCGGACACTACAAATAAAAGTAAAGATTCAAAGTCTGCTAGTTTTGTAAAAACCTCTCTGTTAGCAACACTTCAATAATTTAAAAAATGTAGAGTTTAAGAGCTCTACCAACCCTTTGTATAGCTTAGATTTCGCATCCTATAAATGAAAAAATCCAACTTTAAACATCTAAGAGGAAAAGAGCAGTGTATATACAGTTTTACGTGTATATGTGTGTCTGTTTTATTATAACTCGTTACTCGTAAAAATAAGGTACCTTATGGCAAGACACCGTCGCGTATAGACACTTCATCGCTATCTTATTTTCAGAATTTTAAGCTACTGGTCCAAGTTTGCCAGCTTCGCAGCCTTCAATGGCAGAAATGATATCAAAATATTTAAAACGTGTAAGAATAATTATTATAAAACTAGTTAACATGCAAATTTATGATATAATTGTTTCAGTATTGTACGCAGATATTATTTATGCTGCTTATGTTTGGCTCCACTAGTATTCAGTATTTTGCAATGTGAATATTTCTAGAAATGTGGCAAGTTGCCTCTCGGTAATGACACTGAGCTAGATGCACAAAATATATATCATACATTTGAAATCGTAAAATAGCTGGTTCTGTATGTTGAAAATATTATAGTTCCTTTTTTGTTTATACTATTACTTATTCAGCTGTAGAAAGACGTATAGTAGAGTACTATTTAAATTACGGGCTTCGGCTATATTCTTCAAGCTTCGGAAATCCGAATGTATTTAAAAGATATCTATATAAAGTTGTTATTACTTAATTAATCATTTCGTTTAAATTTAGATTATGTGAGCCAATTTAAAATAAAAAGTATTATTAAGTATTAAGTGTCAAAAGTGTAAAAGATGTAAAGCCGAAGCGCATTATTTAAATAATGGTTCTGTAGTACACTACCAAAAAGGAAGGGCTTATAGTCCTTCCTAGCACTCCTTTTAGAATATTTTGCAGGCCTTTTGTTACAAACAATTTAAACACTCGTTGAACATATGTTTTTAAAACAGTGCCTAAAATTGGATTCTCTACCAATAACATTATCCTATCTCTACCACGTGTCGCAGGTAATTAATAAGATCCGAAGAGTACATACTCATACGTACTAACAGGACATTGGGTCTCCAACTTTAAACAATGTTCAATTAAAATGTCTGTTTTTTTTAAAAAAGTTTTAATGTATCTTCACAGTTCTATTAGTTGACGTAGAGACTTTTTTCTTTAGTTTTTGGCACCAGCGTTACTATCTGCCCTTAGTCAAGTGTAATATGTTTGCATCAAAAGAACCATTTTAGCAAATGCGGTAACCTCGTTTTTGCTAAATTGATGTTATTTTAAATTATTTACATTTAGTCATAAGTCGTCATAAAAACATGTCAGGGGCTTGGGTAAAGCGTCGGCCTCCTAACTCAAGCTCATTTAGTAAGATTTGACGCTAACACTGAAAATACACAAAAGACTAGTTTCTTCATGAATACTTTAATAATATTAAATAAAATACTGAGACCAACTTTTCTATCGATGGGCCAAAACTCACGTAGAGTCTTTGACAAAAAAAAAAGAAAACGGGCATTGTGATTGGCTCTCTAAATTTAAGCAGTAAAGAATACCAGTTGTAAAACGAACCATGTATACATAATGATGTCAGATAATTGAAAAATAATTTATCAATATACAGCAATGCAATATTCAACTTTAAATGTGCAGAACATAAGAACGACGATTGAAACAAAAGATATTCCTTATAAAAATGGTTATTTAGGCCCCAGTGAGTCATCTATTGCCAGAAGCAAACCTCAGGGTTTCATAAACGTGGCGTCAACGTCATAAGGTTTAAAAGGAATTTCTTGTAACCGCCACGCTTGACGCCAGTTAGATAACAGTTCCTTTTTAACGTTCCACAGGCCTTCGATCATCAAACCGTACAAATCGCTACATTTATTTCTTAATGATTGCGAATACACAAATGTAGAACTCGGTATCATTCAGCCAGTCACTATTCAGCCAACGCACGGAGAGCATTCGCGCCGCGCGCATGCGAAAAATTATCCGCGGCAAATTTAAATTTCGAACGCTAAGATTTATCTTCAAGAATCTAATCATTCCATTTTTTATTAATATTATAAGTTGAAAATATGCCTAAAAAGAAATAACTATAAAACCAAGCATTTTTAATTAAATTTGGTGTACAAGAACATGTGTTAACAGTGTGAAATCGTTGGATGACATTGTGGCGCGCATAATTAGTGACGTTTTCATATAACAAAGTCTGTGATAGTTGTTGTGGAACTTTTTTGTGTTAAACTTTATTTTGTTTCGTGAAATTAAATTTCGCGAAACGTTGATATAAACAATCTTTATGATAGGTCCATATATGAAGGTGAGTGAATTGTTCTATTTTCTTTTATAATTAAAAACTGTATGTATATATTTATATATAAAGTACACCAACCTACCTACCTACCTGGTAAACGAATATCGTTATGGCAACAATTGCAAGCTTTATTATTTCTCCTTTAAAATACAAACAGGTCAAATAGTCGTCTGTCTCGGTTAGGTCCTACATATTTACAATCACAACTTTCATGCATAGCAACGAATTCTTATTTATTTTTCACAAGTAGATAGATAACGCTATTTCGACTTTGTTGGTATTATGTAGAGTATATTTTAGCATAAATAATTTATAAAACTAACTAAAATTTCAAGCATAATTTAAACGATTACGTTATTAAAAAGTACTATAGTAATACGTACATACAAATGTAAATAAAAACTACAACTTTTGCTACATCAAAAACGTTCATAAAATTTCAGTAGTTTTTTTGTAATTTGTAATAAATCAACTTGACGTTTAAAATACTATAGGTAGGTAGGTATGTTGTTCCGAGAATTTTTGAATTTCCAATTGAAATTTAACTCAATTAAGTGTTACACAAATATGTATTCAAAATGAAAATAATATAAGTATTTACTCTCTATTGCATTAAACATAAAAAAAGACAATAACTGGAGAAAATTAAACGTAAACGTCTTGTGAACTGAAGTAACAGAATATTATTTTCCCTGCGATACGGCAGCGAACAAGAATAGCCTAAAGAGACCATAGATGTTACAGGTGCACTCCTTTCCTGAGACAAGTGTGAAAGGCCTAATGTGCACTTCATAAAAGTTTAGCCTTAAAAGTTTTCGACTAATAAAATGTCATGTCAAAATGCCTACATTTGAACTTCTTTACAAAAACGTATACATACATACCTATATGTATATCAACATTTTAACCCATAGTTCACCGGTTTCTAAATCATTATGATTGCTTAATGACTAATCAATTAATATAAAAATAAATCCCCATTTATCCCAATTAATATAAAAATAAATCCCCATTTCCCGCGGTCAACGCATCACGCCTGAAAGGAAGGGCCGACTTTGTTGTTTATTTTTTGTGTCATTTTAAGAGAAGATTCTTATAAAGAAAAAACTTTGAAATTTGCAGGGAAAGTTAAAGAAAAAATATACTTTAATCCATACGAACTGTTAGTAGTTGTCAATGTCAAGAGTTACGAAGTTTTCCGGGTCTTACATATTTTCACGCCCAGTCCCTTACGAGGTAGGCAGAGAGTATAGAGTGCCAGACCTCACGATCCTGACAAATCTGTCTGGCTTCCTTCACATTCATTATCCTTTTTACACAAACACTCCGGTTTCAGAGAAAAAAAACATAATACTTAAATAAAAAATCAACGAGCAATCTATACATACAATAAAATATCTGTAGAAGGGTCAATTCTGTACATTGTAAATATTGAAAAAATAAATAGCAGGGGGTGTAACTGGATCGATACCAAACCCAAATATGTGATTAAAAAAAATTTTTGTCTGTCTGTATGTTCAGGCATCACGTGAAAGCTAATAATGGTTTGATTTCGATGAAACTTGGTACAATTATACCTTATTATCCTGGGCATAAAAAGGGATACTTTTTATCCTGGAAAAATGCGTAGAAAAATCTTAATTTTTCAGTTTTATTACGAAGACGGAGTCGCTGGCGGAAGCTAGTGCTGAAATAAAATGAGAAATATATTCAAGTTGTACCTAGTACACAGTCTAATCTGCCCTAAATTACAATTTTCTGTTATAACATGGTGTTGCAATGTTTGCTTACAAGTACTATAACTGACTGGTTAGAAATCCCGCCCTATTAATATTATCAATGTTTATGCAGATGTTTATAAGAGTTTATTCGAATTGTTGGATGTATGTTTGTCGTTTGATAACACTTTAACGCCTAAATTAGTTTCTATTAGTACAAGGATAATCTGGTTTTCGGTGAAGAATATTTTGATTATATCGCTAACTGTTTTCACAAATTTCATCCCCGGTTATAGTCCTTTGGGGGTTGATTTTGGAAAATGAAACGTTGCTTATAAACTCGGGTCTTTTTAGTAAGACGGTATGAGTATATTATGAGTATATAAAGTTTTCCCCCGTGTTGGTCCGGGCTCCTTTGCAGAATCCTTTCCTTCCTGAGAGGCAGCCCGTAAAAGGCGAGCACAGGCTTACCGTCAATAACACCGTGACATTTCACTAGGTAGAGTTTCGCAGCGACTCACCCGAATTGGTAACAACGCCTTACCTATTCCTGCCACCGTAACATCCAGTGCTAATGCTATCCGTTGACGTGTTCCGATTTGGAGGGTTAGGAAACCGGTAATCTTAATTTTGCTCAAGGCCTTACATCCCGCCCTCAAGCTGGCAACGGACCAATATCAACTTTGGTGTCTCTAGGCGGTATGATTTTTTTACTTAGGAAATCCGTTTGCTTTTTTGCCTTCCATTATCATAAAAAAAGAAGAATAGTTTGAATATATTGCTAGCTGTTTATCAATGACTTAGTCAGCGCAGCGTCCATTTTCATACACATTTTATCACCGATTATATTCCTTTGGGGGTAGGTTTTAGATAATAAAAAGTAGCTTACATTTAAACCCGGTTTTTTAAATAAGACGGCATGAGTGCAAAAAGTTATTTAACTTTTAAAATTAAATGTAGATGACGCACTTTAGTTAACTATAGCCACTGGCGATTTGGTACAGGGTCACTTGTAATTACTCATTAATTACCGATAACTTTAATTGCAACGAATCATTGACCACTTCTATTTTAAGCTATGTCCGCAATTTAACAAAAAAGTTTGGTATTTAGTAATTTTGATTTTTTTAAATAAAATTAGACCAAGTTACCTGCTCCAGTCAGCCGTATTAGAAATAAGAACAGAGAAACAGACCAACCGACAGACAGACAGGCAGACAAAAATAAATAAGTTACACAAATTGAACAAGTTACACAAATTGAATCTAACCCCAAAGTAATCAAATTATATGCTTGTGTCATAACCATAGGTGTTAGTCAACGATTCTAATACATAGAAATACTTAAATAGATACCGGAATAAATTTAATAAACACCCTGACCCGGAAATGCAGACATCTAAATGTTCATCACACAAATGCCCCGTCGGGAATCGAACCCGAGCCTCGCGTTTGTTCGGTGTAGTTAGGCGTGTACGCTAGCCACTCGACCATCGAGGTGGTCAAAAATGGTAGAAAATGTTATTTTAGTGTATGTGCCGTATTTACAATAAAAATAGTTCTTTTCTCAACAATTTCTTAATTATTTTAAAAATGCTACCATAATAGGATTGTACCCGTTTAAAAATGTATTACTATTCTAAACATTGTTTATTTAATGATTTTAGATACCTATATTAGTTATTACATGTGCTACATTATTAATAAATGTTGATAATATATGAATGTTTACCTGATACTGATATGACCAAATTGCTATTTCTTATCAGCTGGTATTTTTCTACCACCAAGAGGCGCCATATTACAAAGATAATAACAGTGATACTGAGATGACAGTAATCACTGTTACTGATATTATTAATATAACAGTTATCACAAAAATTATAAAATCCGATTCTCACGTTTTTTAATCGATTACGCAAGAGGACAACAATTTATCTTTTCAACTTATTTAATTAATATCTATATTTTTCATATCAAAAATTTATAATATTCAATTAGTTGGTTATCTCCAGGGTTAGAAGTCAAAAAAATAACATTCATTAGTCTACGTTGTCAGTTGCGATTCGATGAAACTTTGGGAGCATCTTTTCCTGTCAAACATTCAAGTTATGGTGCTGGTGACGTGTTTCGGTCTGAAGGTTTTCTACTAAATTTCCTTTCGTAAAGGACTTTACACGCGTTTTTAATGACGTCGCACCTTTAACATCCTTGGTGTTTTTAGGGAACTTAAATTTTCTTACTATGAGGGTACCTAATACCTATATATTATGTATTTTGCAAACCGTTATTATTGCTAATGACTTTTTTATTTGAGATGTTTTTTGGATGTAGAAGAAACTATGTATTTTGATACTATTGAGTTAAAAAACATGTGGTATTAATGAGGTTTAAAAAAAACACATTTAAATGTTACAAACTTTCAAAGGTGACGTCAACTGTCACTTCCGAAGAAATCCTACACGCTGGTGAGAGTGACGTCACGAGCCGCGACAAAAATGATTAACTGGGTCAGAAGAAAATGAAAATCGCACACAACTTTCTCCAACTGCCTGGTTACAATATATTTTTACACTTCCATGTAAAATGTAATTTTAACTGCTCCCCTTAACTATTTTTTCTCATTACACGAGTTAGTTGTACTCTTCATGGAAGTCACTTGATGGCATTGTACATATGCACTTTTTCATAATACATTGTATATCATCATTGTGACATCACACATTACTTTTACAGGCAGAGTATTCGGATTTTGATATATTTTTATTAGAACCCCAAGATAGGACCCTCATGTAGAGCCATATAAGTTTTATATTAATTAGTCAAGCGCTTTTTGAGTTATACTAACGTACGTATATAGTTGCTGACTTGATAGCAAAGACATTTTATATTTACTAATCTCTAATAATACTAAATTGAATTCAATTTTGTTCAGTTTTACTGTGTTTAAATTCATTAAAAATCTAGCTGCCTAAATAATAAAGACATTAAGTACTCCAAGGTTCAAACTGGTATTACAGTCACTATAACACTGTGATATAGAGTATGATATCTAGTTAATCTTGACGCAATTTAATAAGATGGTACAGTAGTACTATTTAAATCGGCTATATTCGTCAAGCGTCGGAAATCCGAATGTATTTTAAAGATACATAT
>NJDD01005838.1:66797-78352 GCA_002245505.1 Calephelis nemesis
ATATATGTTCAGACTACAAGTATTTCACGGCTCCATTAAAAAAATAGTTCTCTTTTTGAGTTAACATAAATAATATGTAATTTGTTTTTGTAAAAAAATGTGTTATTGTATATTAAAAAAGTTATCCTAGATCCAACAACATGTTTAATGTTTTTTTTTTCATAAGGAACGAGCAGTAGTTTTTGTGATGGTAAGAGACTTAAATGTAACTGGTGTATTACTATTTTATTGATGATTTCTCAGGATATTTTTGTAAGAATCATCCGTAAAAATCTCGAAACACCTATTTCTGAAGCTATGGTGACAGTGGCAATTACTGGCACCATAGCAGCAGGAATAGACTAACAAGCGGTGTTACTAATTAGGTTAATTTATTTTATATATATCTATTATTATTCTATTATATATCGTTTATAACATATTTATACACGATTAACTAACCCTATGGACGTTGCTCTGTACTACTTATGAATATTGAAATATAATAAAGTAACTTTTTTTTAATAAGAACCTTTTCTTGACAATAAATAATACAACAAAGAAAGAGTTAGCAATGGTACGATGACCAAAGGAACACATTTAATTATTTATTATTAAAGCTTAATTTTTATAGATCTATATCTTATATATTAAATTCTCGTGTCACAATGTTGGTTACCGAGTTTGTATTTGTACCGATGTTGGTTACTGGTTTAGGAGGAGAACTCCTAAACAGCTCTACCGATTTTTACCAAATTTTATATGTATATTCAGTAGGTTTGAGAATCGGCGACTATTTAGTTTTCATACCCCTAAATGATAAGGGTGACTTATCCCATTTTTTTTACTAAAATCGCAATAAAAAAATTGTGGAACAACGTCTCCTGTCAGTTAGTATAATATGTATAAATTGAATCGCGTTTTACCCTGTTTTACCTATGTACCTTTTTAACATTTTAAGGATATGTATTAAATTCAAACAATGTTTCAATAAATTTATTTAAAAGTATAGCTGCCTCGTTCTACAATCAAAGTAGAATTAAAAGTATGCAAATCGTAGAGCCAACTTAAATACATAAAACTCATTAAGCAAATTATGTTTATTTATCACAAATTGCGCCAAGGCCGATGATTATATCGTACTCTATTGTTTCTGGTTATCGTAACTTCACACAATTAGTTTTATCAAACGGTAGAGCAAAGTAAATATATCCGGTGGATGTCACATGTTTCGCAGGATATGGCGTGTTTAGATTTAATATATTTCTTTGATGTGTAAGCCAAATAATAAGTAGTTTATTTTATAAAAAAAGTTCTTAAAACGCTTATAACATGAGAACTGCTGACCCGATTTTCAAGATATTTAAAAAAAAATTGTGCTCAGAGATGGGCGTTATCCAGTTGAAAACAAATCATCAACAATAATTAAAAGTTATAATTAAAACTATTACAGTGTGACGAAAATTACGTAATATTGAAATAAATTTGTTTAGTATTTTGCTGGCGCAGCACCAGTATTAAGTTAAAATAATATATTATATTAATAATAGTACACAAAAGAGAATTACAAGAGAACTTGAACGTTACTGAAAAAAGTATAAAGTGAGAAGATATTTTTAACTAAAGAGATTTCTTCTAGCCAACCCAAAAAAATAATTTAAAAAAATAGTTAAATACAAACATAAAGATTTTTTCTGCGTATTAACGTGTTGTTGATTTAATTAAATCTTAAAAATAATCTTGGAATGTAAACAAGTCTTAAATGATACAAAAGTTTCAGGTATTATTGAATAATTTTTTGAAGAGATCTTAGCTTTGTCGCAGTTTGTTTTGCCCTTTTTAATGCTTACTTATAGTTATTATAATTTGGAAACGATGGTAGGTTACACAGGACAAAGCTTAAACTGTTATTTTTTATTTAAACCATAAGTAAAAGTATAAATTTAATTATTTAGCTTATTGTAGGTTAAAAATACTGTATTAGTATGAATGTATCATGTAAAAATTATACAACTTCATACATAAATTAATTCTTTTTGTGTTACAAAAGAATATAAAATCATACGTATATCTCGTGATACATTCGTGATCTCGTGATAATTATGTTTATTACCATGGAAGGCAAATAAGATGGATAAGCTAAAGGTAAGAAATACGTCGCTCTGTGTTATTTGACTGATTGATTAGGTGGATGCTCTTCTGCAAGTAAATTGACCGCCTACCCTCCAAAACTAAAGCACAACAAAGAAAAATTGAGCCCTTACCAAGGGTTGATACAGATTACGTATCTAAATCTATACTTCTTTTAGTCTTATTTTTAGTTACCAGTAGAGGCACTGTTCCTAATAGGTATTTAAAATAATATGATTTACATAATCGTTAGTTAATCTTAGAACCATAAACTAATAGAAGGGACCACTCCAAAATATTATGCTTGACTGTTAAATGTTAACAACAAGTAAATTTGGTGGGTCATCTATTCCTGCCGGTATCTAGTCAGTACCGACCCATAACATATCGCCAGTAATCACTAGGGTTATTCTTGAATCTCGATATCATGCGAAATGGAAATTAGAATCGTATATTATGCCATTTTAAGTACTTTTGTACACAGTACTAATTGTGGATGAAGTGGATTATTTAGTTTACAAATAAATGCAACGAATCCGACAAAGTAATTCATTGTTTACTCTTAGTTAAATGATAATATTTCACCAGTATTGTGTTCAAGAGTACCTAAAATGACATACTTGATTCCAATTTTCAAATTGGCCTGAATCGAGCTTCGACTGATACACCAGTAACATCTATGGTGTCTATAGTTAACGGTTATCTTTTACCCTTCGGGGTGTCATTGCTTGTCTTATTATATAAAACACATATATCAAATGTGAGATTTTTGGAACCTTCCCATTTCCCTAGCAGCCCGCATCGGCTTCGCACGGGTATGAAATATACCTTATAAATATAAACCTTCCTCTTCAATTACTGTAGCTATTAAAAAACTGCATCAAAATCCGTTGCGCAGTTTTAAAGATTTATACATACGAAGGGACATAGGGACAGAGGAAGCAACTTTGTTTTATACTATGTAGTGATTAGAGCATCGACCATACATCGGGATGTATGATCGATGTATTATAGATAAATTTTATCCGAAGGCAAATCTTAAATATGTTTTAACGAGTACATATTGCGCAACGATATTTTAAACATCTAAATGATTGTTCATATTAAATCTGTGACTAAATGACGTCATGGTTTGTTTTAGAACAATTACAAAATCAACGTTTTTTTGAATATCTAGTTAAAAAAAACCGCTTAGTCATTAAACAGGTAGACTAAGGATTGAATTACTGTAAGCGAAACTATTGGGCAACGGTATACTGCCTACTTGATGAGTAATACAACATAGAGATTTGCCCAACAACAGACATAAATATCTATAATTAACATTATACATAGTTGACATTTGATAGAAATTTATTGTTAACTAGCTGTTAACAATAAATTTCTGTAATTTCGTTAAATCCGTTCAGTTTGTATGAGAAAAATTAATATATGTTTTTTGATAGCTTTCTCTAAATCTAACGGGATAAATGGGATAAAAGTATCTTATGTCCGTCTTCTAAATTTTTAAGCTACCGCCCCATTAATTTTCAACCATATCGGTTAAGCCATTCTTGAGTTATAAATAGTGTTACTAATACAACTTCCTTTTATATATCTACTATAAAGATAATAGCTGTACAAACGAACTTCGTTTTATCCGTTCAGTTTGTATGGGAAAAATGAAAATATTGTTTTTCGTAGTTTCCTCTCAGTCAAGCGGCATAAAAAGTACTCTACGTCCGTCTCTTCATTCTTTCATTTGTCATTTTTTCCACATAACCGAACCAACGGATCATGCCCTTTCTCATTTTAAAACCGACATTTTCTATCAATACCACCCTTTCTCCGATTTCCTTATAATAACATAACAGCTTACCTATATACTTAAGATGTTAATGATACCTAATTGATCAACGTAACGCAAATAATTTAAAAAATAAAAAATAAATGCGGGGATTTGTCTACTACATTTAAAACCGGAACATGACAACAACTAGCACTGACGGTATGGCAACAGAAAAAGGTAGAGACAAATATATTATAATGAAGATTGAGGATAAAGCTCATATTGTTTTCATTTGGGCCATTCCGAGTGAAACTCACGTTTTTCGAAGAAGGATTGCAGTATGTAAGATCATGTGTGTGTGAAGATATAAATTTGCATAATGTTGCCAAATTTGAAGAGGCTAATATTGTATGGACCTTTTGATCATTTACGTAACATTTCATAAGGTAGTAGTAGTATCTTCACGCCCATATCCCCGAAGAGGAAGGCAGAGGCACAACCAGGGCACCCACGACTAGCCAAAGACACTAAGTCCCACAATGTGATAGGTGGCAAGCCAAGCCAACCGGGCACATTTCCAATCCCTACCAACATTATTTTATTAGAAAATTGGAAAAACCCAATTTTCTTTTTGTTGACCGACCCGGGATTCGAACCCGGGACCTCATGCAGTCAAGTCCAACACCCGGACCGCTAGACCACAGAGGCGACCTAAGGTCTAAGGTTTCATAAGGTCAACCGAATTTATCCATTTAATTATTTTACATTATCATGACAGTGGCAACCACTGATCTCAAAAGAAACCTAAGACAGCTTTAAGCTCAAGTCACTGTTTACAAATTTATTTTTTTACCCAAACTATGACACAGGCAAGCACTAACGTCAGGACATACATAAAACGATGATGCTCTTATTTTTGTTTAAGCTCTACGTTGTCAGAGAATTGTACACCATCTAAGCAGAGTTCGTAATGACAATGTTTTTTTTTACTTTTTTCTATATTATAGGAAGGCAAACAAGCAGAATAATCTGATGGTAAGGAATACACGTCGCCTATAGACACTATGGTAAATTAATGTTGTCAATTTGAAGCCTCAATGTACATAAATTAAGGCTTTTATGTAATACTAGCTGTTGCCGGCGTGGTCCCGCAGGAACATTTTTTCGGGTGAAAAACTATCCTATGTGTTAGACCAAGTTACCTCTATGTGAGTGCCGAGTTTCATGAAAATCGGTTCAGTAGTTTTTTCGCAGAAAAGTAACAAATAAACAAACAGAAAAACTTTCACATTTATTATATTAATAAGATAATGTATACCTACAGGAAAATAATATGCCATCCACTTCCACTTTTTATATTGTATTGTAAAACTAATAAAAGGAGCTGACTTGGCATAAAGCTCAAGTTAAAAATATTAAATAATTTAGCTAAAAACCATCACGACAAAGTCATCTTTTAAATACGCAAAACTGCATCGAAATCGGTCAATCAATTCGAAGTACCACAGACAGACACACACTTACAGATAAATATAGACATGTCAACATTATTCTTATTTTTATATATACATTATTGTTATCTTTTCCGCCAGGAGTTCAAAAACGCTCACTGTCGTTCGTTTTAAGCTTTTTGTACTTAAAAAAATATTTTATTGTTATTTAAAATACTCATAACAATCAAATCTTTTCAATTCTCTTTTTTCGTCTTAAGGCAAACGGATATCTGGTTCTCACTTACTGAGCTGCTGTGAAAAAACCATTTAGCTCTTTGGTAAAATAATATTACCCATCTCTTTATCCCCATGGCTTTAAACGCGATGCTTATGCATTAAAAAAAGACCTTCATCCTTTATTTATCTCGGCGCTGTTTAAAATTAACTTTGGGTTATTTCCAAAGGTCATTATTGTTAGTAAAACATAATTACAGTTATTTTCGTTTTAAAGATTTAGTTTACAAGATCTCCTGTTAATAAAAAAATTTGCATATCTGTTCTATTTTAATATTGAGGTAGTATTAGGGATAAAAAAACATTCCACAAAAGCCGGATTTGCTTTTCAAAAAGGGCATAAATGGATGATAGAACAAATAACACTTGTACTTTTCTAAATAAACTTAGACTAAAACAGCCCAATACTGAAACCTCGTGTTGGTCCGAGCTCTTTTACAGAATAGACCATTTGCCCTCCTGCCAGGCAACTCGTAAAAGGCGAGCATAGGCTTACAGTCACTAACACCGTGATATCCTACTAGGTGGTAGAGTTTCGCAGCGACTCGCACAGGTTGGTACCACCACCTTAACTATTCCTGCCACCATAACGTCAATGCTTATCGTTGTCGTGTTCAGGTTTGGAGGGTAAGGTAGCCGGTAAACTTAATTTTGCATGAGGCGTAACATCCTAGCCTCGTCCATTACCACCTTTGGTGTCTCTAAACGGCGTGAATTTCTTATTATCAGAAAATCCGTCTGCTTGTTTGCATTCAAATATCATAAAAAAAGTTAAGCGCAGCAAACCGCAAAAACCATCTTCAGTTATTTCATTAAGTACCCCGTCGCGATTTGATAAGTGTTTTTTTAGAGATAGATTAACACTTTTAAAGTTACACTTAATAATGGATACATTTTCACTTATCTTGACGACCTCGTCAATGATGAGGTCTTAAAGATAAGTCAAATGTGAAAATGTATTAACTATAACTCCAAAACAACTAGTCAAAACATGATAAAACTAATATGAGACCACCTCGGAATGATGCTATTGGCCGAGTAATCATGTAAAAAACATACAAAAAATATATAGTCGGATTGAGAAACTCCTTCTTTTCGGAGATGCTTAGCAAAAAATAGATCTTAATTTTTAGAAACTTGGTGATACTTTCATAATTTTAGTTCTAATCAAAGTGTTGTGAAAAAGTGTGTTATTTAAATGTGTGTAGGTATACAATGGAAACTCACCAAGTGACGACAAAAATAAAACAACAAATACAAAACCTTTAAATTCTTCTAGATGGGGTTTTCTTCAACTAGGGCAAATGGATAAATATTAGTAGGCAATACCTATTTGTAACTTTGATTTATAATACAACTAGCTGATGCCTGCATGGTTAATAGAAATTCAATGTGTTAATTTAAGTTACCCTCTATGTGTGTGCTAAATTTAATGAAAATCGGTTCAGTAGTTTTGCGTGAACGAGTAACAAACAAACATTCATGCTTTCACATTTGTAATATTGATAGGATTAGGATAATAGGACAGGATACGAAATAATTACTTCACTTTAACACTTCGATCTCGTTTTGAAGTCACAATGAACTATTAGACCAAAAGATTTATCTCAATCAGCCACACAAAAGCCAACATAACAGGTGACCCTCTTTTTATTCTAAAGAGACCGGAAAATTCCACACAAAACTCTACTGTTTAACCAAATAGCTCTTACAAGTTACTTAAGAAGTATCTTTTGTTATATCACTCAAAAATATTACGTTTTAGTTGCTGATTTGTATGTTAAAATATCCTGATTATTTCACCGGTGTCTTTTATGAATTAATATTTACTATTATATAACAAAGAATAAGTTTTAAATCACCTCTGTGGCCTAGCGGTCCGGCAAAAAAAAATTACAAAATGTATATTTTAAATTTACTAAATAAAGTAACGTTGCCAGTAATTGGATATAAGCCTGGTTGGCGAAGGGCTTGCCACTTATCACATTGTGTGACTTAGTGTCTTCGGTTAGTCGTGGGTACCCTGGTTGTGCTTCTGTTAAATTCTTTGGAGATATGTGCATAAAGATACTTACCTACATAAGTTTTAAATAACTTCGGGATTAAAAATAACATTACAATTAAAACCGCTATCTAAACAAAAGGTGTAAGAGTTAACAACATCTATTTTTAATGGGGTCGTTTGTCAAGGGCATACATACATACCTACATACACGCCTAAAGTTACCAACCAGGCTTAGGCTTCGTTCCCAATAAAATCAGGTTTGCGGTTAACATAACTATCTGTATTTCTGCTTAGAGGATCTATGCAATTTATTTTGGTACTAGCTGTTTATCCACGACTTAGTCTGCGTAGAATAGATTTTCCTATAAAACTTATCCTTCGTAAGAGACCCTAGGAGTTAACTTCTTAAAAGAATTTCTATGTTTAAATTCAGATCTTTAGTTATATTCCGTCAAAATTATCATCAAAATCAGTTCCGTGAGTTAGCTATGAAAGGACAACCGACAGACAGACAGCATGAATCTATTTGCGAATTACTATCGTTCACTAACGTCTTTAACTATAGCACATGTCCTTACTTGGGGACCAGATGTTTGTAATCTGTCCAAATATATTTATTTACACATTTTTAATACTTACATTTTTATTGAAAATGAGCCCCATCATAGCTTTTAAATTATTTCAATGCATTCGATATGTTCTTTTTATAAATTTTCTACATTTTTTAAAAATATTTCTCTAAAACAGACAATATAATCAAATGTTATAGTTAGTTTATTCAAATCGGTTTAGAACTAAAATTTGCAATGAAACAGTATATTCTGATGATATATAAATAACATGCTAGGCAAAGTAGCTGTTCCAGTGAACTTTGTACCAACCGTTTCGTCACAGTACAAATATGAAATGGTACTGTTGTTTCTTTTGATATATTTTATTTCCATTTTAATAAATTTAACGTACTAGGCAAAGTAGCTGTCCCAGTGAACTTTGTACAATCCATATTATAATCACAGTACAAATATGAAATGGTACTGTGGTTTCTTCTAATACATTTTACTTTTGTGTCACACATATATTAATAGCTACTCTGTTACTAAGAGTGAAGATTGATCCAACTATTCAGAGACCGTAATAATCGGTAGGTACTATTGTAATTATAAATTCTTGAGGTTACCTCTTTACACTTACATTGATGTAGTCCTACCAATATTATAAATGCGAAAGTTTGTGGTTATGTGTGTATGGATGTTTGTTACTCTTTTACGCTCGAATGACTGAACGGATTTGTCTGAAACTTGGAACACAGATAGATTATGACCTAGATTAACATACAGGCTGCTTTTAATCCCGATCGCACGAAGAGTTCCTGTGAAAAGGCGGGCGAAGCCGCAGGCAACAGTTAGTAGTACATATTTAAATTAGGTCACTGTCCTTTACTATCTAGATCAGTAGCTAATTGTAACAAATAGATAACCAACTTTCCCAATCTTCACAAGGCCCGACAATGACAGCGCGTCATCATATTAGTCATTTATTGCAGGTATTACATACATCTCCTTGACCCGTTAGTCATTGTTATACACTCTAATATCATAAACGATATAGTTTTTCTGTCTGTCTATCTAGTGCTCTTTCACGGCTAAACTGCTTTTGACCGATGATGAAACCGATTTTGATGAAATTTGATTTGCCTCTGTGGTCTAGCGGTCCGATATCGGCCTTGCCTTCTACAGATTCCGGGTCCAAACTCTGGCCAACAAACAAAATATAGAAAATATGTAAAAAATAACGTTGGCCAGGATTGGATGCGTGTGCGGTTGGGGAAAAGGCTTTCTTCCTATCAAAGTATGGGACTTAGTGTCTTCGGCTAGTCATGGATGCCGTGGTAGTGCCTCACCTATTTCTTCGATACCGTGGGAGTGAAGATACTTTTTTATATGCACATAGCTAACGATCCGGGTTCAAACTAAGGCTATGTAAAAAAAACAACCCTTAAATAGGAGGAAAATTTCTATGAAAGCCATAACTATTGTACGCTGATGAAGTCGCGTGCGAACAGCTAATGTTCTAAACGAATTCGTATTTTAGAAGTCGAGCAAAAAGTGTAAATTGTTTGTCTTTGTCACAATCTACCACGAAAACGCGGTGAACGAACGAATGGTCAATGTTCCCGTTCATGAACTGCAAACCAAATTCACATTTACGCGGAAATGATTGTAATGTTAAAAATATCAAATACGTGTTTGTATGTCACTTGGAGTGATTAAATTAGGTACTTCCGTATTTCACGAGAGATTTCGCGATCTCATTTCGTTTGATCCTATGAATCAGCGAAATATAAATGGATAAAAGTCATACTTTTCTGGGAATCTAAAATTATGGCAATCTGGTTACATAGTCGTCGGTTACATAGCAGGGATGTTTTTAATAGGAATTCTAGACGGTTGCAAACACTGGATGTAAAAATTGGTTGGACCTTAGATTTAATCCAAATTGAATAGTCATCGGAAGATGGAAACAAAGTTTCCTCCAAGTTCATTAGTTTCTTGGAAGGCACGTTTTCAACCGTCTGGAACCGACTTAATGCGATAAAGGCAAGCCGGATAAAAGCTATGACGGTAGGACTAAGTAGGTCGGTGGTTTCAATCTCGATAAACTGCATAGCACTCTACCTAATCATAACTAACTATCGATGATCGATGGGGTCGTCACAACCCGACTCCGATTATAGATAAATTATACTTATTGCCCAATTTTACACTATCGAAATTTTATATATAATACACGTTCTATTTGTATGGGAAATCAAAAATGTTGTTTTTCCTAGTTTCCTCGATGTTTTCCCTTTTTTCCTTATATTTTAAACCTTCCCTGGACTTTCACAAATATTTGAAACCAAAATTAGTTAAATTGATACAGCTGATGTCGAGTTTTAGCCAGAGTAACGAACAGCAATTTACGAGTATTTTTATATGTAGGATCTTTTATTTTTTAATATATGTAATTTAGTCTGCTATTCATTAATGATACTATCAACCAAGTTCATTGACATAATACATACAAAGAGTATAATAATATAGGTACATATACAGGACATATAAAACATCAAATTTCTTTTATAATATCAAGTACAATACAATCACATATAAAACTATCAGTATTAAGTCTAATATTCAAAATATAGTATTTTGTAATACTATCAGGTAGAGGTCTAAACATTATGTTTAGGAGATACCATTTAAATGTTACAAGATTTATTTACAGTTAACATTTTTGTACATACATACGTACATACTTATCTTCGCGATAAGTCTCTTACGGGGTAGGCAGAGAGTATCGAGTGCCAGACCTCACGATCCTGACAAACCTGTCTTGCTTCCTTCACATTCATTACCTTTTCGTACAAACAGCCTGGTTTCGGAGGCGCTTGACATCACCTTTGGATAACAGCCGAGCGATTTGATCCTGGAATATCAACCTAGGTCTCCCCGGATACCTACATCCATCTACATTCGCAATGTATATCTACATTGTCAATCTTTCATCTGTAATTTTTTCATGTCCGAACCAGCGGAGCCATACCCTTTCTCAATTTAACACCAATACTTTCTTTTAATCCCACTCTTTCACGAATATCTTTTGAATACTACCTATTTACTGACATACATGCGAAATAAAGATGAATAATTGTTACTTATTCAAATCATCAACGTCTAAACGAATCTGGATAAATTTTGGCATATAGATAGAATCAGATTTAATATCAAGTTTCTGAAGTTTATCATATAAGCCTTGTAATAGCGATAATCAAGTAATTGAATATTGTCAGTTCATTTTAATAAGAAACTGCTTCGGAGAAGGTGACTATTAAACAGGTACCAGTTCTAAGGTACGATAAAAACGAGCGGGTGGGCTTCATGAGATCATCATTGCTAAAAACCCT
>NJDD01005846.1:0-15144 GCA_002245505.1 Calephelis nemesis
CAGCTTGGATGGATTTAAAACATGTAAATAATGTTATGATATTACAAATTAATCCTGTGACATTAAAACCACGAATACTTATATTCGAATTAATATTTCTCCAATGTTTCTGTCATTTAAAACATTCAATTTGTTGGAAATTTAAAACTTATTTGTATTCTAATAATTAGTTAATTGTTAGCTAATTATTAGCTTAGTAGAGCAATTGAACCTGTATTCTCTGTAACTATACAAGCAAACACCCTGGAACTCGGCTTCGGTTGACTAAAACTATCTACACTTACACTTTCCTAATGAATGCTTAAATCAATTCCTAAAATTCACACGAAAATCGTATAGTATTTTAGGACCCACATGATGACTGTTAATTACATATTAAAAATTTAATGTATTCGTTTAAGATAATGATCGTTGGCATAACCACATAATGTTATGGGAAAATGTAACATTTTACATATTGTCAGATATCAACATTACTGTCATATTTTGCTAAAAATGTAACACTTTAGAAATTGGTATCACTGAGTGCAATTCCAAAACTCATAAAAAATAAGTTTTGCACGGCGCATTTGTACTGCACAAAGCGGCAACGTCTCGATTACTGTGAGTTGAGGCGAGGTTTGGCAACGTCGCACGCACACACTCTAGTCGTATAACTCACACATATAAAAGTATTTGCACTAACACATGCGTAAATTTAGCTCATTTTATCACAGTGAAATAATATACTATTAGGTTATTAAATTGAATTATAATATTTGATGTTGCGAAAGTAGTACCACGATTAAGGCCTACTTTAAGTCATAAATGAGTTTAAAATTAACATAGGACATTTAAGAAAGTAAAATACATTTAGTATGAAAAACGAATCACCTTAAGTTTATTGTGGCTATTTTCTTGTAGATTTTTTTGTTATGTTTTCATTTTGTACATAAACTTATGAGTATGCTTAGAAAACTAAAATCATCGAAGTGTGATATCGGACATGATGAACTTAGTAAGTTTTTATTACATCAATGTATTGTAGACAAGATTTCGTTCGATTCTGTAGATTGTTTAGCCTTCTCGAAGAACATTTTAAATAAGCACTCACGTTGATTAAGCTGTATCAATTCCCACTTATTTGTCTGTGATTGCACTACGAGTAAGTAAGTCGGGGTAAATAGCTAGTATTTCTTGTTAAGATATTGGAAGGCCAACAAGCAGACCATTACCATTTCCTAATGGTAAGAAATTCACGCCGCACAACACACAAAGGTGGTAATAATTCGTTGCCAAACTAAGGCCGGGATGCTAGGCCTCGAGCAAACGTAAGTTTACCAGTTACTTTACCCTCCAAACCGGAACACGTGAATGTCGAGCACTGACGTTATGGTGGCAGGAATAGGTAAGGCGGTGGTACCAATCCGGGCTAGTCGCTACGAAGCTCTACCACCTAGTCAGATGTCACGGTGTTAGTGACAGTAAGACAGTAGCCCTGACGAACACGGGGAAAGCGTTGTTGGAAAGCGGCAATTATTTTTTATTAATATACTTTGTAACTTTTAGGTGCTTACATGCATTCAGTTCCGCATCCTATAAGTCATAGCTCATGGCAGTAAATTTTCAAGATGGATATCAAACTAACACGATTTGCCACTTTGTTTCATATAAATTAATTTTAAACGCAAACAATATTGGATGTCAGTACAAAAATAGGTAAATAAAGATATTTATTATAAATCCACACTTAATATTATAGATGCGAAAGTAACTCTGTCTGTCTGTCTGTTACCTTTTCACGCCTAAACCACTCAACCGATTTTGCTGAAATTTGGTACGTAGATATTTTGCATTTATGAGAAGGACAAAGGCATATTATTATTTGGAAATTAAACCCCTCAAAGGGGTGGCAAAGTTTGTATGAGAAAAATATTTTTATTGCACATTTTTGCATGAAACTTTGTATTAATGCTTTTTAGTTCAAATGACGAAACACGTAATTCAGGGTTTTCCGAAATTCACCTCCATTAGGGGTTAAAGGGGATGGCTAAGTTTGTCTGGAAAATTTAATTCTTTTGAAATATTTTGCGTGACACTGAAATAATGCTCTGCAATACAAATTATGAGATGCATATCTAAGCGTTTTTTGAAAATCAACCCCTATGGGGGTTAACGGGGGTGGCACAATTTGCGTAGGAAAAATATTTAACAGTAATTTTTACCATAAGTCCATAACAATGAACCACGTACATACGTACGTTTATCATTAACGAAAAACACACAAAGAAATTATGATACACATAGAAAAATAGCAAATATGAATATCATAATCATAGCAAAATTGGTTAACAATCCCTACTAATATTATAAATGCGAAAGTAACTCTGTCTGTCTGTCTGTTACGCTTTCACGCCTAAACCAGTGAACCGATTTTGGTGAAATTTGGTACAGAGATAGAATAGACCCTAAGGAACAACATAGGCTACTTTTTATTGCAAAAAATTGGGGAGAATGTGTAAAAAGAGGGGATGAATTTTCATATGGAAAATCGTCATTTTTAAAGCTGTAACAGTGAAACTTTGTATTTAGACACTTTATGATAAATGAAAGAACATAGGCTACTTTTTATAGTAAAAAGGGGGGAGAATGGGTAAAAAGAGGGGATGACTGTTCATATGTATAGTTGTCATTTTTAAAGCTGTAACAGTGAAACTATGTATTTAGACACTTTATGATGAACGAAAGAACAAAGGCTACTTTTTATCACTATAAATGAGGGAGAATGGGTAAAAAGAGGTGATGAATGTTCATATGGAAAATCGTTTTTTTGTTTGAAAGGGTATATTTGAGAGGTGGTCCCATGGCCACTAGGTCATTGTTAATGCAGGATTCTTTTATGACCACACGTTACACAGTATAAAAATACTCCTTTGATTTTAATTGTCATTGTGATCCCTTAAAATTCAAAGATGAATCGCAAGGTTGTGCTAATGGTAAGGTATTATTACTTAGCTTGGTGAACCAGCTGAGCTGCTAAAGTCTCTTTTATTGTGCAATTCTGGTGAATCTCGAAAATTTTTAAGCAATATGCGCAAGAGCAATAACTGTTTTCAAATGACGTCGTTTAGAGTAGGTAGACACATTATTATGATCGGTAATTTTTCTGTGCAAGGTCAAATTTATCGCAGAATCTGTTCATACTAATATTAAAAAGCTGAAGAGTTTAATTTTGTTGCTACAATTTCTAAATGTGAGTTTCTGAAGATATCCCCGAACCTCAGCCTAACTGCACAACCAGAGCGCTCACGACTAGCCGAAGACATTAAGTCCAATTTGGTAGATGAAAATCCTGTAGCCAACCGGGCACTTATCCAATCCCGGACAAGTGGCAACGTTACTATTAGGTAGAAAATTGAAACTTCACAATTTCTATTTGTGTTTTTTGTTGCCCGGACCGGAAATCAAACCCAATATCTCAAGAAGTAATTCCGAAGACGGACGGTTAGACCTCAGAGACGATATGTATATTTCTAAAATTTCGAAAAAAATCTGTTACAGGTTTCCATAACTTGCTATACAGTTTAATTTCACAGGATTTGCCGAAGTGCAGATAAAACTGTGGAGACAATAACGTATTCCTACTATTTATCTGAGGTGAAATTAAAAAAAGGGAAAGTGTATGTTCAGTTTTGACGGCAAAATTGCTAAATTGATTTTAACATTAAAAAAATATATGAAACTTTAGATAGCGATATACTTAGGCTACATTTTATCTTAAAATTTTAACGAGCAGTGTTAGAGAGTTAAATATCAAATTAGTAGACTACGCGGGCGAAGCCGCGGGTAACAGCTAGTTTGTAATAAATTTAACCTTCATCACATGCTTTTATGTTTTATTTCATTACTTTTTTTATTTTTATTTGTAAAAAAATTCTGCGATAGTTTAAAAATTGCAGCTTTCAGTTAAAATAAGTACAGTTTTAACTTTTTCAGTTTACGTACATATTACAGAAGAAGACAAAATAAACTTTATGCATATTAATTCCTTTTGTAATATCTGACATAAACGTACGAGAAATCACATAATACGACTTGCCTAATTTCAGACGCTGTGGTGTGGCTTTGCGTGCTGGTGACGACCACCGTGATAGTATATTCGTATTCGAATATTTTTTTTACATAAGTTAGATAAAATGTACTGCTATGGTGATAACTAAGTCATCAGTGTGCGCGAAGCTTTACATTACCACGGAAATAAAAAAAATATCGTTCTTAGTGTAAATGTAAATATAATACACTCACACTGACGCATTTATTTTATTTAATTAGTCACCAGGTAGCGGTAGTTTCCATAGGTCTCGGAAATCGGCAAAGAGATTTCTCTTTTCCTTTATGGACAGTTACTTTACTCTTTGCTCTTACTCGCGTAAATATTTGAAAGAAAGAAAGAAAGAAAATTATTTATTTGCGGAATATGTGTGTAAATGAGATGTTACAAAAATATTTAAGTATGTCAACATATTCTACCACATTTTGGTGTGCAAATATTTTAATATTGTTTAAAAAATTATTTAATTACATACGCTTTTACTTTTAAGCCAATTATTTATATTTATAGCTAGTTTTATTATTTGAAAAATGAAATTTATTTGCCGAAAATGTGTGTAAAGAACTATAACAAAAGACTTTTGTTAATACCAACATATTCTACAACATTATGGTGTGCAAATATCTTTAAAATTATTGTAAAGTTCAGTGGTTGAGGTAGTGGACTGTATTATTTAGAAATAAGCAACTGCAGAGTATAGGAATAAAACGTATAATAACAGCCGCGTCTACAGATTTATGCAATACTTATAAAGAAAAATAAGTAAAAAAGGTTAGCCGCGCGAGCGCAAATTATGTAGTTCGTAGGCTCACTCAAAGTGCGACTGACGATCGCGCGTCGGTCACCCCACTCCTTTGTTCACGCCGTTGCCGTTAGTGGGTAAAATGTTGAGAGTATGACTCAACATACTCCCCCCGTTGAAGTGTCTTCAACTGCTGGAAGAGGGCATATTGTATTAAAAGCTCGCCGTATGACACCTTTCCGAGTATGTATGTCGGCGACTCTAGCTATGCCATCTTTTCCCGGCAAAACTTGCACAATGCGTCCCATAAGCCACATCAAAGGTGGTGAAGTCTTGTCCTTTATGACAACTAGATCTCCTTTCTTAAGTTCGCCCGTTGACCGCCGCCACTTTAACCTCTGATGAAGCCAAACAATGTATTCGCTGGAAAAACGAGGCCAGAAGTGTTGTTTCAAAAGTTCTATGAGCCGAAACCGTTGTAGGCTGGTGATATTGGTGTTTTCGATAGATGGATGTGGTGGCATTATTAAAGAACGTCCAATTAGGAAGTGGGCAGGAGTTAAAGGGACTAAATCCAGTGGATCGTCGGACAAAGGCGTTAAAGGTCGCGAATTTAAAATGGCCTCAACTTAGATTAAGCAAGTCGCCATCTCTTCAAAAGTTAGGTTCGTCAAACTTAATATTCGTCGCAAGTGATGCTTTGTAGACTTCACCGCGGACTCCCAAAGACCACCAAAGTGGGGAGAATACGCAGGTATAAAAGAAAAATTAATGCTAGGATCAATAGAATTAAAATCTGAACTTTGTGAAAGAAGTTTGGACAGCTCGTTAAACGCGCCGGCGAATGTGGTACCATTATCTGAATAAATATTACGCGGTTTTCCCCTGCGAGCAATAAACCGATTTAAAGCTGCTATGAATGCTTCTTTCGTTAGATCGGACACAAGTTCGAGGTGAATGGCTCTTGTAGCTAAACACACAAATTACGGAAATAAAACATTTTATAAGTCTGCAACCCCTACCCCTACGGTCAGCTATCATGATAGGCCCCGCGTAGTCGATCCCGAACTCTAAATGTAGACGCAACGTCTGGAAGATTACCCATGATAGGTTGGACGGTGGTAGCCTTAATCCTACAACACCTTACGCATTGATGTGAAATGCGTTTAGCCAAATTTTTGCCACCTATGGGATAGTAATGATGACGGATTATAGTAAGCATGAGTTGAGGTCCAGCATGTAATAGTCGTAAGTGGTACATGTTAAAGAGCAATTTACAAATGATATGGGAACTAGATAGAATAATAGGGTGTTTTACATTGTAGTCATAAAATGAATTGCTTAATCTACCGCCTACCTGAATTAAGTTAGCAGCCGTGTCAAAAAATGGACTCAAAGAAAGAATTTGTTTTTGGCCGGAAGCTGTTTGCCTGTCTTTAATAATTTGTATTCCTCGGGAAAGGATTCTTGCTGGCTAAATCTAAGAATAATATTTAATAAATTTTTTAATTCTGTTATCGTTAGTGTACCCGATTGGCAAGAATGTTTCCTACATCTGTTTATTAACCGCATAACGTACGCGACGACACGTTGCAAGGAATTAAAACAAGATAATTTTGTAAACAGTGTAGTGATGGAATTCTCTACCAGTTGCGACGTGTTTATGTGATGAGAACTTACCATCTCAGGTAAGGGAGAAAAGGATTTAACACGTGATTCTGGAAAAAGAGGCCACGAATTAGGGTGTTTACGAAGAAATAAAGGACCTTCTCACCACAACAAACATGACGAAAGCTTGTCAGCGCTAAATCCACGCGAAGTGAGGTCTGCGGGGTTTTCTAAAGACGGAACATAGCGCCATGTGCTAGCCTCTACAGACTCTTGAATGTCTGCTACGCGATGTCTAACAAAAACTTTCAGTTGTGTTGGTGAGGAAGACAACCAACCCAAGACGATAGTGGAATCACACCAAAATATCGCCTGTCCAATATTTAATGTAAGTGACTGACGCACCTTCATGTATAGCCGTGTACCCAGTAAGGCAGCACAAAGCTCGAGCCGAGGAATAGTTGTAGATTTTATAGAAGCCACCTTGCTTTTAGCAGTGAGAAGACGCACATAAACTTCTCCAGAAGCTGTTACGCTGCGAACATAAATACAAGCACCATAAGCCTTTCCTGATGCATCAGTAAATACATGATATTGTACAGAAATTGGCGATTCACATGTAATCCATCCTGGAATGTATAAATTGTTTAAAGTGGGTTAAGTGCTCTGAAACATTTTCCAAGCATATTTAATTTCATCGGAAACAGGTTCATCCCAAGAGCACTTAGTAAGCCAAAGTTGCTGAATAATGATTTTGGCTTCCACAAATTTGAGCAATAGTCGATAAAATATGACGTTTCGTGACTATATTGTTAGAAATTAAGTTAATATGAAAAGAAAATGTGTCACGTAAACATCTCCAATGAAGCCCTAATGTCTTTGACGCTCTACTGTCGCTTAAATTGACAAAATCTGAGCTATTATCATCTCTACATAAAGCGTTTAGTACCTCGCTTGAATTGGACTGCCATTTTCGTAGATTGTACCTAGCTGGCTGAAGGACAGCAATAACCTGACGACACTTATTTACTGTTTCTTTAATAGACATCCCACCAGACAAATAGTCATCCATATAAAAGTCATGTGCTATGGTGAATCCTATATCTGAATTTCTACATTCCTTAGACAGCTGTGTCAAACACCTTGTGGCTAAAAAGGGCGTAGATGCTGTACCATAAGTCACTGTGTTTAGAGTGTATGTTTTTAATTTATCACTTGGATCAGCTCTCCATAGAATGCTATGTAGAGGTCTATAAACATCCGTAATAAGTGTTTGGCGGTACATCTTTTCAATGTCAGCACTGACAACAATCTTATGCTGACGAAAACGAAGCAAGATTGAAAGTAAGTCGTCCTGCAACGTAGGTCCAACCATTTGGATGTCGTTAAATGATATACCTGATGTAGATGTAGCAGATGCATCAAAGAAGACTCGGAGTTTGGTAGTGGAACTTGTTTCTTTTAAGGCACCATGATGTGGTAAGAAATATGAAGGTGTAGTTTGAGTATGACAAGATGATTCACTCATGTGTCCAAGTTCCAAATATTCCTGCATAAAATCGACATAGAGTCTTTTGAGATGACTGTCTCTAGCTAAACGACGCTCGAGAGAGAGAAATCTACATTTAGCCATAGTATATGTATCTCCTAAAATACTAGGTGGTTCCTTAAGTGGAAGACTTACAACAAAGCGACCGTCTGAATTATGATACGTAGTCTCTACAAAATGTTTCTCACATGCTCGTTCTTCAGGTGTTAACTCGTGTTTTGAAGATATTGTGTCAAGCTCCCAAAATCGAGTTAAATCCATATGTGCATTATCAACATGCATACAGACATGAGAAAAAGGTTGAAACTGTAGTAGTACTCCAGTTATAATCCAACCAAATTTGGAGTCATATAAGGAAGGCATATTTTTACCTAAAGCGATACGATTCGCTCCTATGATGTTCCAGAATACGTCTGCTCCGACCAGAATGTCGATCGCAGCTGGAATGTAGTATTCAGGATCGGCAAGACGAATGTTCGTAGATATACGTAAATTACTAGGATCTACTAAAGTATTAGGAATCGAAGACGAAAGTTTTGGCAAAACCAAACAATCGATATTGACTTGATACTCGTTATCAAATGATTTAATTATAAGTGTACATCCTACACTTGGCAGTGTTGGTAGAAATATGAAGCCTGTTAACAAGGTTCTCTATTACAAATTTAGCTGTACTTCCGTTGTCCAGCAATACTCGCGCAGTGTGGAAGTTTCCCTGGGGGTCCGACACTTGCACAAGTGCTGTGGAAAGTAAAATAACTCGAGATGTATTACTGTGATTAGCTAACAAAGCAATATTTTGCATTTCGGAAATACTACGGGCATTATCAATGTGTAAAAGAGTGTTGTGTTTCTCACGGCAATATTTACAATGTGCTAATTTGCATTTCGACTTGTCATGACCAGGTTTAAGACAGTTAATGCAAACGTTAAAAGTATGAGCCTTTTTAATACGGTCCTGAATGGAAAGATTTCTAAACTTTTCGCACGTAAATACAAAATGGTTACTTTGGCACATGGGACATGACAGTGCTTTAGTTTTATTATCAGTATTCGTTGAAATATTTTATTAAATTTACTAGTACTGATAGGTACCTCCTGTTTTGGTTTTATATATGAGTACCTGTTAGATTCTTGTAATGTCTCTAACAAATTCGCTCTATTACTTAGAAAGTTTATAAAAATACTAAGTGTTGGAGGTTCATGGAGAGAATTACGGTCCTCCTCCCATTCACGACAAGTAATATTATCTAATTTGTTGGTCATAATATAAATAATTAAAGTGTCCCAATGCTGGACAGGTTGATCAAGTGTAGATAAGGCCCTAAGATTCTTATTTGTAACATCGATTATGTGACGAAGTGACTTACTGGATTCACGATTTATTTGCTGATTGTTAAAAAGAGCTTGTACATGATTATTCACAAGTAATCTTTTGTTGTCATACCTATCACTGAGTAACTTCCAGGCTGTATCGTAGTTATCGGATTTAAAATCCAGGTTATCGATGACTAGTGAAGCGCTTCCTCTTAAAGAGGGGCGAAGGTAATGTAACTTACTAATGTTGTCAATACTGTTATTTTTATGAATAATAGAAAGAAAAGTGTCTCTAAACTCGAGCCAATCATGATAGTCACCAGAGAATTTAGGCAAATCAATTTTTGGTAACCTTATAGAGTTAGATTTATATGTGTGTGAAGTACAAGAAACAGGGACCTCAGATGCGGAGTCTCCGTTGTGAAGCTTGCGAGAATCGCTGATTAACTGACGCGCAGTAGCCACCATGCCGTAATACTGTTTTTCAAAGTTCTAACGTTCAGTATATTGCACGCTGGGGTCGACCGCTGCTTCGTCTAGGTCATTCTGTAACGCGTCATATTTATGGTATAAGTTTTCGAAAACATTAAGACGACATTCAATCTCTGTAATCTGTACTTCTGACAATTTTTCACAAGATGTAACAGTATCTAAGTAAGCACTGAATTGCGTAAGCTTGGCTTTAATTGAAGCTCGCTTTTTAATTAAAGTTTTAATCTCAGCCATGGCAATAAAAGTGAGCAAGCGTGAGGAAGAAATTAAGAGAAATTAATTTTAAAATATACTAAATTGCTGTGCTGATTATCAAAAATAAGCAATATTTTGATAATAAGCAACCGTTTTTGTAACCTAAGATTTAAATATTTGCATAAGCTGAATTAAAAATGTGCAATAAGCGTATTTGCTATTTTATAATGCCAGGCGTTGAATTTAACTGTATGAGCTAAACGGTTTTAATAAGTATTTAAAATGCACACAAACAAATAGCTGTAATAAAACAATATTAATAATGAAAAAATGATAGATATGTGAACTAATGAGGTGACAAATTTGTAATGACCCGTGACTATTTTTTTTTAATTAAAATGACGGTGAAAATGAATTCGTGTTATGAATTGCACTTTTGATGAAATGAATTGGAATAAAATGACGAACATCGAAAAACGATTTTAGAAAATGCTTGTAAATGATATGGGAAGCGAATTATTTGTTATAAATGAAAATATGATATTTAGGTATGAATGTAGGTATGGAATTATGAAAAGGAATGAATATGGAATGATAGTGGTTGAGATGATAAAAGGAGTTGGAACGAACTCACAGTTTATCGATGCAAACCACTCTTTATAACGTGACGATTTTGCTTTTTCTGTAGTCTTGAGATCTTCGTTTACATGTAGCTTTCGGGTAGTAGTCCGCTAAGACGGGCGATGACCGCGCTGACCTCTTCAACGTCCGTTTCCAAAAAATGCAGAACTCAGGATAAGACGACTGATTTCAAGATACGATTAAACTCCTTTTTTCCGTGTTGGTTTCTTCGGTTCAATTTGATGGCGAGATGGACCAATGTAAAGTTCAGTGATCGAGCTAGTGGACTGTATAATTTAGAAATAACCAACTGCAGAGTATATGAATAACACGTATAATAGCAGCCGCGTCTACAGATTTATGCAATACTTATAAAGAAAAATAAGTAAAAAAGGTTAGCCGCGCGAGCGCAAATTATGTAGTTCGTAGGCTCACTCTAAGTGCGACTGACGATCGCGCGTCGGTCGCCCCACTCCTTTGTTCATGCCGTTGCCGTTAGTAAGTAAAATGTTGAGAGTATGACTCAACACTTTGGTAAGCTTTACTAAGCTTTGGTAGAATTGAGATGGGAAGACAGTTAGTTCGGTTAAAGGTAGACCCAGATTTAAAGCCGGGTGTTAACCGAAAAAATGCTTTCGGGGCGATTTTTTTAACAAGTCCGCGTTAAAGGATTGTGTGATTAAAATTGGTATATTTGCTAAAAAAATTCAGCTTCGTTGGCATCTTTCTTCATTATTAACATAATTTTTAGTAAAAGTAACCAAAAATTTTTAGTATCGTCTCACGGCTACACCTATTTTTCTTTCCTGTTCCACGTTGTTTTCACTGTATTAATTGAGTCGTTAATTTTGTTTTTTATTGCCATACTTTTAGCTACTAGACCAGTGGTTCTCAAACTTTTTTAAAGACGGAACCCTTTTGGGAAGCGAAATACTTGATGGAACCCTACAATAAAACAATTGTTTTTATAAGTGTATTCTTTATAAATCAGAATAATAAAAGTACAATGTAACAATTACTAATTATTATTTACTTCACCAATTGCCAAGGACAATAATTGAAAACATTAAAAAAGAAAAGTCTAACTAGTGGGAGGTATAAAACTGTTTTTTATTTTTCATCAATTGGTTGATATCAGGTTTGATGGAAGAAAGTTGGAGTCTCATATCAGCTTCCGCGTCCAGTCTATTGCGATATTTTGTTTGCTTGGCTGCGCAGGTAGAGAATCCTGTTTCGCACAAATATGTAGTTGGGAACGGGAGAAGAATATCCAGAGCTATTTGGCCAAGCATTGCATATTCATCTTGGATTTTGCACCAAAAATCATTGAGAGGCGTCGTTTTGAACAGTGACTCCATACTTGTGTCTGATGACATTTCTAAAAGAGATTCATATATCTCGTTTGACATGTTTTCAGGCTTTTCCAAGTTGGGTATAAAAGGATTATTAATCCATGAATTCACTTTAATTGTTGTATTGTGTTCTTCGGGAAAATACTTTTCAAAAGATGCGCGCATCGAACTGAGATATTGGACCAATTCTTCAAACATTTCTGAATCGTTTTCGCTAACAAACTCACTGAGTAACGTAAAACTTTCTATTTCTTTCTTACCAATGCAAATGATCCAAAAATCTAATTTTCTTTTAAAAGCAGTTATTTTATTATAGGCCTGAAACACTGTTGTCTGTTTACCTTGCAACGATAAATTCAATTCGTTCAGTTTTTGAAAGATATCCGCCATAAAAGCCAATCGGAACAACCAAGTATTATCATACAAACGGTCCTTCAAATTAAAAGAAGTATCTGCTGCAAGAAACATTTTTAACTCGACTCTAAGTTCAAATAGCCTTGTTAAAGTTTTACCCCGAGACAGCCATCGCACTTCTGTATGGAGCAGCAGTGTTTTATGTTTGCTGCCATAATCTTCACACAATAATGAGAACAATCGGGATTGTAGTGGTCGTGATTTGATAAAAAAATTATTATTTTTACCGCTTCATCCATAACTAATTTTAGATTTGACGGCATTTGCTTCATCGCAAGTACTTGTCTGTGCAGAATACAATGACTGGAACTACAATTAGGCGCTTTATTTTTCATTCGTGACACTGCTCCTGCTGTTTTACCTGTCATCGCCTTGGCCCCATCCAGCCCCATCTGTACAAATGTCAATGCAATTGTTCCAACTGAGATTATTTTCTTCAAAAAATATATTTATTTTATTAAAAATTTCTTCCCCGGTAGTGTTTGTAAGCAGCGGTGAACACATAAGCATGTCTTCTTCAAAAGAACTTTATATGGATATCTCACAATAACCAGCAGGATAGCCAAACCAGCGACATCAGTCGACTCGTCCATTTGCAAGGCGAATCGTGTATTTTGTAGACGTGTAACTAGTTCTTGTTTGATGTAGCTTGCCAGATCATGGATTCGTCGTGAAACTGTATCGTTTGATAGCGGAACAGTAGAAAGATGCTTTGCAGATTTTTCATCAAGCATACATTTTGTTATGTCTAATACACATGGTTTTATTAAATTTTCAGCGATAGTGTGCGCTTCACCTGCTTGTGCAATGCGATAGCTAACTAAATATGATGCCTCCGTGGCCTTTTCGTTGATAGTTTGTGTTACATGCATCATATTTTATTGACTTTCTAATAACTGGTCTTTTTTGCGAATAAAAAATTCTTTATTCTTGTCTTTAGACTCGGGGTGTACAGTTTCTAAATGTCGGCGCAATTTGGCAGGTACCATGGAACTATTAGGAAGCAGTTTACTACAGAGCATGCAGATAGGTGAGCCGTTGGAATCAACAAATCCGAAACTGATATAAGATTCATCATACTTCCTTCTTTTTGTCTTTGAAACCGTCGAGCTTGACGTCTTGGCATCATCTTCTGGATCGGTGATTGCTATATTCTCCGCGCGCACTGCTTTTAAACATTCAGCGTCATTAGAAGATGTTGCAAAACGTTTAACACCTTTAAGCCAACGTTCGATTCTTCTTTATTTATAATGTTACACGTCAGGATAGTGGGGTTTAAACAATGCACAATCGTTACTGCGTATAAGAGACTAAATTTAGTACCTACAGTGAAGAAATGTATAAAACGGAGACAACAGAATACAGCAGGCAGTAAAACAATGAACACTATTTTCTCGCTAGCGAGCTTGTAGGTAAGTAGGTAGTAACTTATCGCTTCGAACGCTAATCGTCAACTGACGACGCGCGACGCGCGACGCGCGATCGCCGCTTTTATAATTAGTCCTAGACTCGATCTCAAATATTCTCGAAAATACTTGAGTCGGCATCTTTGATAAACAAAAAGCAAAAACAAAGACAGAAATTTAAAAATTGCATTGTAAACAATATCGTCTTTATCCTTTGACGTTAGAGTCGAAAGTCGCTTGTTGACAACTATAGTGTCTAATTCAGAAGCGGCTTTTATCAAAGAGACTGCGCACTCACAAGTATACTACCCGCTCGCTTTAAGTTTGCCGCTGGCGATAGGTATGATGTCCGAAAAGTAGCGTCAGCAAAACATAATATAAAAATATTTTTTATTTAATTGTAACAATAAAATTGTTGATACCAAACTTATGAGATATTGTACCAGCTAGCGTTTTGTCCCGGCGCGGCCGCGGAGTCCGCGCAGCCGCGGAGCGACTAGAGAGGTGTTTTGATTTTTTTCAAAATTCTTGCGGAACCTCGACGGAGGTATCATGGAACCCTAGGGTTCCGCGGAACACACTTAGAGTCTAGCTGCACTAGACATACGCGTTAAAATATTTAAATATTTTTGTTATCATCATATTAACATTTAAATATCAGAATAATTTTTAACATACATGATAGAGAATACAAGAATACAAACCCGAGATTCGGGATCCCGGGATCCCGGCCGTTTTCTAGCCCCGAAAATCCCGGGACTGTACTTGGCTAATCTCGGGATTTTTGGGATTGCCACAAACATGTCTAGTTTGCATTCTATAGTCCATTGTGCCTTGACAAAAACCTTGCCTAGAATATATTAAAGGCATTTGCAAGACGATACATACTACACAGGTACAGCCCTAATAATATGTTTGTCGTAGAACTTAGAAGGGACATCCCCGCTCGGAATACTTCAATACAATACCCTTAAGGTAATTCCCCAACGGGCCAACAGGGGAATCACCCAAGTACCTCGTATCATAATATTGTAGCAGATTATTTCCCGACGGGGATTCCCCGTACGAAAGTATAAATACGTCAATCGGATTTTATTTTTTTCATTTTTTATTCTGCCTGTGACGAGTGACGACGTTACGTAAGCGTAAGTTACGTACGTCATTTAAATTCAATAGTCTGAAATTAAGTATTTAAAATGACGGGAGACTTCGTTAAACATAAAAAAGACAGTGATACGACGTCAGTGTGGAGTTATTTTTTAGTTGCGAAGGACGGGAATAGAGCTAAATGTAAGCGATGCCCAGCCATTCTCAAGACTTTGGGTGGATCGACTAAGGGATTGCATACACATCTGTCA
>NJDD01005850.1:0-16423 GCA_002245505.1 Calephelis nemesis
TCTTCTTATTGCTTTCTCCGTCGACTTATGCCACGATCTTCAGAATGCCCAGATAGTTGGATCGTCCCCCTTTTATACCGGCTCGACCTGTTCTGGAATTAACAATTTCAAATAAAGAAATCTGATTGGTCGATTGGAACTTTGACGGCAACTAAACCTCCTCTTTTCCATAAAAAAGAAATAATATTTGGTATCTTCAAACTTTCATTAGTGTCATTGAAGAAGTCAAATATTGTAAATTTTGGTAAATTTCTATTATTGGAAAGGATTATTGGGGAGAAAAACTGTAAAACACACAGTAAAAACTAGAACAATAACAATCATAAGGGGCGCATCCTTAAAAGCAGTCTATAAACAAAGATATTTACAAGGCCAAAAGATGTACACATTACAAGTAAATATAAGGAGTCAAAACTGAGATATTTACAAGGTTAGTAAGAAGTAAATATGTTACAAGGTCCAACCCACGGTGTTTTAAATGCGGGAATGACCACTTTGGAGAATCATGTGTAGCAGAGGATGAATATTGAGTAAGTTGTTGCCTTTGCAAGGGTTCACACTTTGCCACCAGTAAGTCCTGCCCTGAACATCTCAGACAAAAAAATATTAAGTTATTTATGGCACAGAACTGTGTATCTTATGCTGAAGCATCCAAACATTACCCACCAGTCAGTAAGTCTTATGCAGTTATAATCAGCTCTACACCAGAAATTAATAATAGACAATCCCAATTTAAAGTGCCTTCTCAAGAACATTCCAAATCACAATCTTACAAAAAAACAGTGCTCCTTAAGCCTAAATCCCCTCCTAAAACTAGTAAAGGATATGATTATGATTTTCATAATTCAGTAATTCAGGAGTATAATAACAACACATCATCAAATAACAATGGATGTTTATTAAAAAAAAATACTAATACTAACCAGGAGGAAGTGACAATAAATACAATATTGTCATTAATCCAATTATTATCCCAGTCACAACTACTTACAACAACGCTGCCTTCATCAAAGACAGAATAAATAGTCTTATTATTTCTCATGATAATGGACAGACAACCAATGCGAATTCTACAGTGGAATTCTCAAAGCATTTGTAATAAGAAACATGACTTAGTATATTTATTAAATAAATACAGCCCCTTTTTAGTTGCCCTGTGTGAGACATGGCTCAGACCTAGGGCAACTCTTAATTTTTCTGGATACAAGAGTATCCGAGAAGACCGATTTGATGGTTATGGTGGTGTAGCCATCATGATTAAAAAAGGATATCCCTACTCTGTAGTGGATGTTCCTGTATATAGTGTAAATATATCTGTTAATGTTAATAATATTTGTTTTGTATCTATATATTTTTCCCGTCCTACATCTGAAATATTTGCTGAACTAAAACATATACTTTTTGTTCTCCCTACACCTTTTCTAGTTTTAGGAGATTTAAATTCTCACCATCAGGCATGGGGTTGCTCTAAATCAAATTATTATGGTGAAGAACTTCTAAAAATAATAGATGATTTCCAACTATGTGTCTTAAATAATGGATCACCTACACGTCTAACAAGACTAACAGAAGGCAAAAGTGCCATTGATTTGTCTATTTGTACACCAGGCTTAGCATCTTCACTAACATGGCACACCCTTTCAACTACTTATGGAAGCGATCACTTCCCCATTGTTATTAACTTCCCTTTAGTTGGTAAAACTACCCAAAAATACTTTTCAAGGTATAAATATATATTAAATGAACCAGATTGGGACAAATATAGAAATGTACTTGACAGTAATGTTGAGACTCTCCCAAGTATTTCTATTTCAAATAATATCACATGTGCACAAGCTTTTTCTGACTCTATAGTGAGGGCCGCAAACCACACCTTCCTAATTAAAAAAGAACCTACTGGCAAAATAAAGTCTCCACCATGGTGGGACCAGGAATGTACAGAGGCAGTTAGAACATTTTGTCAGTGTTCTACAACAGAAAATTTTGACACCCTTTCAGAAGTAACAAAATCCACACGTCAATTATTAAAAAAGAAAAAAATGGAAGGATGGAAAAAATTCTGTTCGTCTCTTTCACCACAATTAAAGTCTTCTGTTGTATGGAACAATGTAAGGAGATTTAGATCAGCTTACACTGAGTTCAGCAATAGTGATATGAGCCCAGCCTTATCAAATAAATTTTTACATCAGTTGGCCCCATACTCGGTTCCCGAGTTTGTCTTGGCCTAAATGAGATATTCTCCATTAATTGATTTTCCACCATTTACGTTATGTGAGTTAAAAGGTATTCTATCCAAGGTTAAAGACTCGGCGCCTGGTTCTGATGATATTTTATATTCATTTTTGCGTAATATGTCCGACAAATCCTTAACTTATCTCCTAAATGTTCTCAATTCCCTCACTAGCTCAGGTAGTGTCCCACAATCATGGAAACATCATGTTGTCATTCCCATTTTAAAACCCAGTAAAAGTCCATGCAATTATCATCTGTCATGTTCAAAATTTTAGAACATTTAATCAAAATCCGCTTAGAATGGTTTGTTGAACATAATAATTTATTAGGCCAAAACCAATATGGTTTCAGAAAAAGAAAAGGAACAATAGATAACATAAGTTTGTTAACCACAGACATACAACTAGCTTTTTCTAATAATGAATCTGTTCTTGCTGCATTTAGGGATATATCTTCTGCTTACGACAAATTTGTGTTGTCTATCCTGAAAGAAAAATTATACAAGTTAAAAATACCAAATTATATTATTATTATATTAATGAATATCTTATATGATAGAACTATTAGTTTGTCAAACATGAATACAGATGAAATAAGACATTTATATCAGGGACTTCCACAAGGTTCTGTTTTGAGCCCTATTTTGTACAACCTGTATTCATATGATTTTGAGACTTCTATACCCAGCAATGTAAATGTCTTACTATATGCTGACAATCTACTTTTATACACTACTGATAAGTCTATACAAAACTGTTGCTGTAAACTTTCCACAGCCTTACATAACTATTTGCATAAAAATGGCTTAGACATATCTGTTCCCAAAAGTTCCATTGTCCTATTTTCTCGCACAAGGTTCCCTCCTCCCATAAGTTTAAGTTACAATAACACCGTGATTCCTGTTAAAACTTCTGTTAAATTTTTGGGATTTGTTTTAGACAATAAACTCACTGGGTTAGGACATTGTGATTATATAGTTGCTAAATGTAACTTATTACGATGTGTCTCTGGTGTATGGTGGGGGACCCATCCTCTTATCCTTAAATTGTTATATAATGCCCTTATCAGAAGCTTATTAGATTATGGAACATTTTTATTGGAACCCTGTAGTAAAAGTGGTTTAAAAAATTAGATGCTGTTCAGTCAAAATCACTTCGAATTGTTCTTGGTGCTATGAAGTCTAGTCCTATCAGTGCCATGCAAGTAGAATGTGGTGAATCTCCACTCTATCTCCGCCGTAACTTTTTGTGTAATAAATATTTGCTACGAGTTCTAGAACAAAAAGCTCACCCTCTACACCGTAAATTATTTCACCTTAATCAACTCATACCTTCAAGTCAATACTGGAAAATTAAAACTGTCCCTCTTCTTATTAAAAGTTATTTAAAATTTCGTAATCTACAGTCGTATACTTACCAATCAACAATTAATCCACTGTTCAAATTTCCTTATGAATGTTTAACTGTAATGCCAAAAATTATAAAATTGGAAATAGGAAAAGATTCAGCTTCCGCAAATCATCAATTTAATAATATAATGTATAGTGAGTGGTCAGAATATCATTTAATATTCACCGATGCATCCAAAGCTGACGGTAATGTTGGTGTGGGCATATTTCACAAGCAATATAACATTGTACAAAAAATAAAATTGCCTCCAGAAACCTCCATCTTTACAGGTGAATGTTATGGTTTGTTTAAAGCTGTAGAATACATTCATATGATGAGGCTAAAACAATCCATCATAATAACAGACTCTTTAAGTTCATTGCAGTGTCTTCAGAAATTTCCCCCAAAATCAAAATTCACTCCACCAATTATTTTAGAAATAAGGAATTTGCTATTTTTGTGTTTAACTAAAAATATTGAAGTTATTTTTAGAGTATTGTAGTCTTTGGTTATTTTTGCATGGGTGCCAAGCATATAGAGGTCAATGGTGCCAAGTCACTGCCAAGTCACTGTGACATTTATGGAAATGACAGAGCTGATCAGTGTGCCAAGGATGCAATTCACTGTGGCGACATGTATCCATATATAAATTACTGCCATGATTTAGCAGCTGTTCCTAAATTTTATTTAAAGAAGTCATGGCAAAACTTATGGGACAGTGACCGATTAGTTAAAGGTAAAATGTATTCCATTGTTCAGCATTCTATACCGACTAAACCATGGTTCTTTGATATGAAACTTGACAAGTTACCTACTTCAACAATTATTCGTATGAGATTGGGTCATACAAACACACCTGAACATTTATACAGAATTCACATTAAAGACCATAATTTATGTGAGTGTGGCACTGATGTTGGTGATCTAAATCACATTTTCTTTGCCTGTCCTAATTACAATCATTCCTCATTCTATAGTAACCTTATTGACAGTAATATTCCATTGCCAACATCTATAGCCACATTACTTATTACTCCTTCCACATTCTCCATATTAGCCTTATTTATTGTAAATAATAACGTTAAATTATAATATGTAAATATTTAGTAAGTATGCCGCTTGTATTGTCTATAATTTGTTTAATAAATTTGTAAATATTTCCTTGTAATTTGTAAAAGATCCTTTATCTTTATCACTTTCCAAATTCCTAATTTCCTTTTTTTAAATTCTCCAAATGTTTCCTCGTTTTTAAACTCGACAAATGGCAGTTGTTAACACCCATGCCATAATTAAAAAAAAAAACCAGTCTTTGCATAATTTTCCTAAAACTAATTTCTTAAAGGATAAATGGATACCGTAGGGTCGTAATGAAGCAGCGTACTGTTATATCTTGATAGTAATGTATAATGCTAATGGCCAGACTGCCTCATCAGCAGCCTGACCATACAATAACCATCCTGTCCCGAGTTCCCGACACTCACGCTCCAATATCCGAAGAGACCACTAGTCTCTCATTCTATATCGGTTATATACTATTTCTACTATTTCTTTATAATTCTATATCTGTATTAATTCTATTTCTATTGTGTTAAATAAAGTGTTGTTAAATAAAATCTTTTTTAAAACAACAACCACCGAGTCCGGTCTAACATTGGTGGCAGCGGCAAGGGATCTTTAAAATTAGGTCCCCGGAACAGCTTCCGAATAGAAGAACTAAAAGAAACATTAAAAAGTGCCAGGCACTCGCTATACTATCATCGTAGTAATATCTTACAAATTTCGAACATTTTGAAAAGTGAACATACCAAACTTATAAATATTGAACTATCAGTGTATGAGCGAAATAATATTCTACAATATACATCATACTCGACACACAGCTTCACATCGGAATGCAGCTTATCGCCCGGATGCAGCTATCGGCCCAGACGCAGTGTCAGCTAATTCTGTGAGTCTTGGTTTTATCCTTTGTTAAATTGTGTGGTACTGATTTCGCGTTACAATTTATGTTTCTATTTCTGTTTTAGACTAAAATTTTTGTACGATTTTTAAAATAATAATATTAGGTTAGCACTTATCAACTATATAATAATAATTATGTATTGTAAACAATATGTCGGAGATAAAAACCAAAATTGTTACGGAAACCCTTCAGGTACCGTAACATACCTCACTACCGTCAGAATCCGAAGATGATAGGCCCCTGGAGAACCAGAGGTCTACGAGATCAAAACGTACTAATGCCACAACCACGCAGAGCAACGAGCTAGATTTAAATATTTTATTAAAATGTATTAAACCATTTGATGGGAATAGGGAAATCCTAAATTATTTTATAATAAACTGTAACAATGCATACGACTTAGCGTCCCCAACACAAAGACCAATTGTTTTTAAATACATCCTGTGTCAAATTAATGGTAAAGCAGAGACTGCTTGTTCAGTCAAAGAATTTCAAAACTGGGACCAGTTAAAAGACTTCCTTAAAACACAGTTCAGTGAACGAAAACATTTTTCACACCTATTAATGGAACTCCAGGAGACTAAACAGCTCCCTGGCGAAAATGTTAGTTCTTTTTCTTTAAAAATAGAAAAAATGTTGTCACAACTACTCACAGAAATAACATTAAATAATCTAAAGCGAAAGAGTTACCAAGTAGAATAGCGGCCATGGAGGAATTAGCCCTCCAACATTTTGCTATTAGCTTGCATCCACGAATCTCAAATATAATCAGATGCAAATCACCAAAATCATTAAACGAGGCGATCAACTTTGCAACATCCGAAGAGCGTATTCAGGAAACACTGTATCGACTACGAGTAGTAGTCGCCCTACTAAAATTCAAAAACCTCATAACTCTAACTTTCAAAATCAAACTCTCTTCAGGAAGATCGAACCTGCTGTAAGACCATTTATGCAAAAATCATCATCATCATCTCAGCCTATAACTTGCAACTATCGCAAAAACCCAGGGCACTCAATCGAAAATTGTATTAAGCGACAATACAATAAACAACGTTTTAACGCAACAAACGCCGAAAGCAGATGCCCTCATAGAAATACTTTACTAATCCACTTCCAGGTCCATCCCGCAGAATTTTTAATGTTCATGATGAAGGTGTTGACGAAGTTGATGAATCGCATTTAAACGAGTAAGATTTCCCGACTGGTATCGCCGGAGAAGTCCGCCCGTTCGAGAAGTCGATACCAATTATAATATAAATACTATTTCTAATTTTAAATTACATACTAAGTATAATCCTAAATTAAATTCTATATCGAATCCTAAATCCGATTTCTAATCGAAACCAAATACTAAATCTAATTCTAAATGGTACATTGTACAAAATACTAAATCTTATTCTACATCGTACATTGTACAAAATACTAAATCTAATTCCAAATCCTACATTGTACCAAATATTATGTCTAATTCTAAATCGTACATTGTACCAAATACTAAATCTAATTCTAAATCGTACATTGTACAAAATACTAAATCTAATTATAATTCGTACATTGTACCAAATACTAAATCTAATTCTAAATCTTACATTGTACTGAATACTAAATCTAATTCTAAATCATATATTGTACAAAATCCTAAATCTAATTCTAATTCGTACCAAACCCTGAATCTAATTCTAATTCGCACACTGTACAAAATACTAATTCTAATCTTAAATCGTATACTGTATCAAATACTAATTCTAAACCGTACACTGTACGAAACACTAATTCTAATTCTAAATCATACATAGAATAGTAACAAATACAAAGTCAATTTTGAAAACTAATGCTCATTCATATAATACCAGTTTCAATTCTAAGTCTAATACTAAATTAAGTGCTAGATCAAATTCAAATTCTAAATCAAGTACTTCATCACTTACAAACTCTTATTCTAAATCAAACACGTCTAATAATCCTAATTCTGTTTCTAAATCAAATCCAATACCATATACTAATTCTAAATCTAAATTAAATACTATGTCTTGTTCTAATTCTAATTCATATCATAACTCTTATTCTAAAACAGATGATTTATTTGATACTATACCTGATCCTAATTCTGATTCAAGTGCTAATTCTACTGCTCAGCTAATCACTCATTCTAATTCAAATTTAAATTCCAATATCGATAATAAACCGGTTACTAATTCATGTTCAAACTCAAAATGTAATCGCTCTGTTTCCATCGTCGATGATAAGCCTCCACACCCAGAATCTGAAACACAAAAACAAAATTTTAAAACATATAATATAAAACAAATCCTTCTAAATATTATTTACCTTATGTTGAAATACAGACGTCACTCGCTTCTAAACCTATACGGCTGCTTGTCGACAGAGGTGCATCAATAAGTCTGTTAAAATAAAGTTCAATTAAAAATATGCCTGAAATAACAAAAAATATTATTATATTTAGTGGCCTAGGAAATGTAAGTAACCCAATGCACTCACTGGGACAAATATGCGTCAATATTGATTCTCTTAAAATGAATTTTCAACTTATGCCAGATCTTAATTTTCCATATGATGGGATAATAGGAAACGACATCCTATCCGCCTGCAACAGCAGAATAGATTACACTCTGAATCAACTTACTATCGCCAATCTATATTTAAAATTAAAATTCAATGAACCAATTTATACTATAGCTCCTAGAACTGAAACAGTCATTGAATGTTCTGTAGAAAACCCAGAAATAAAAGAAGGACTAATACTAGATCAACATCCTATTGATTCCCTTCTAATAGCTAATTGCATTGTTAAGGTCAAGCCAAATAAAAGGATCAATATATCTGTCATAAATACCTCTGAGTCCCTCTAGAAATAAACTCTGATTTAAAATTAAAAATTATTCCACTAGAAATGAATAACGATTCAAATTCAATCTTCTATACATCTACTAACGATTTTAATGATACTTCTTCTAGAACCAATGAAGTTTTAAATCTTTTCCGAGTTTCACATTTACACGAAGAAGAAACAGATGCTATTTTTGATCTATGTGCACCTTTCTCCGACATCTTCCATTTACCCAATGACAAACTGACTTTTACGGATCACATGCAACATGAAATTAATATTTCGTCCTCTATTCCTATCCATACTAAGTCTTACCGATTTCCCGAAATACATAAAAACGAAGTCCAAACACAAATTACTAAAATGCTAGATGATGGCATCATAAAACCATCTACTTCTCCTTGGTCGTCTCCGATATGGGTCGTCCCCAAAAAGGTAGATGCTTCCGGTAAAAGAAAATGGAGAGTTGTAATAGATTACCGTAAACTCAATGACATAACGATAGGAGACTCATATCCAATTCCGAATATTTCCGATATTCTCGACCAATTAGGTAAATGTAAATACTTTAGTACTCTCGACCTTGCTTCTAGGTTCCACCAGATTAGAATGTCGCCAGACGACGCGCCCAAAACTGCTTTTTCTGTTCCACAAGGACACTTTGAATTTACCCGTATGCCTTTTGGCCTTAAAAATGAACCGGCTACCTTTCAGAGGCTGATGAACTCTGCTCTCTCAAGTCTACAAGGTATCCAGTGCTTCGTATATCTCGATGATATAGTGATATACTCGTTTGATCTCGCGCAGCACATCATAAACCTTTCCAATATATTCTATAGACTTCGTATTTTTAATCTTAAACTCCAACCGGACAAATGTGAGTTTCTCCAGAAGGAAGTTTCCTATTTGGGCTATATAATTACTGATAAAGGCGTTAAGCCTAACCCAGAGAAAATTCGTGCTGTGCAACAATACCCTCTTCCAAAATGTCCCAAAGACATTAAATCTTTCTTAGGTTTGGTTTCATATTACCGACGTTTTATACTGGATATGTCAAAAATCGCCAAGCCTCTAACTAACCTTTTGAAAAAGGATATTCCATTCCTATGGCAAAACGAGCATTCGAAAAACTTAAAGAACATCCTCGTCTCTACTCCCATGCTAGCTTACCCAGATTTTACAAAACAATTCATACTCACCTGTGACGCATCGAATCTTGCTATATCCGCCGTACTATCTCAGGGTCCGCTTAGAAAGGATCGCACTATTGCCTACGCGTCAAGAACTTTAAATAAGGCAGAGTCCAATTATAGCGTAACAGAAAAAGAGTGTCTTGCTATAATCTACGGGACAAAAGCTTTCCGACCTTACCTGTATGGAAAACGATTCAAGATCGTAACAGATCATCGCCCACTTAAATGGCTATTCAATTGCAAAGACCCAGGTTCTAAATTAATAAGATGGCGCCTTAAATTAGAGTAATTCGAGTATGAAATCGAATACCGAAAAGGAAAACTAAATTCAGTTGCTGACGCACTTTCTAGATTCCCTGTCAATCCAATTCTACCTCAACTAACTAATGATAATACCAACGACAATGAAATCTTGGAGGATATTGGGCCTGTTGATCTCAGCCCAAGAGGTGTTGACTTAGACCTCATAACTCCTGCCGACCTTGGCGTCCACTCGCCAGATCCATTGTTTCCCCAATTAGACTCTTTATCAAATCCAACTCCTGGGGATATCACTGCAACTCCTCAAACTCAGACTCCTTACACATCACCACATGGTGTTTCTCTAGATTCTAATCCTTACATTACGGTACCAAATCCTGAAGTGCCCAAGAACACAACGCCTATCTCTGATTCTGAAATACTAATTCCTGCTAGTTCTATCACTGAATCCTTAATACCAAATCCTGCTACTTCTACTAACAATGATGAAATTCAAAATCCGTTAAGCCCCTTCGAATTCTTACCTTCGTCTTCAAGACCCAACGAAGACTACTCCTATTTCCTTAAAGACTTCGCAAAAAGGGATACTATTTATGATACCAATATTGTTGGACATAATCAATCTCAAATGAAAACTGAATGTAGTATTATCCTTGTACCAACATCTATAGATTTAGATGAATCTAATACTTACATCCAGGAAATCCTAGGTAACTCTGTTGATTCTACTGATATACTAAATTCAGAGAAGGAACTCTATTCTTTCGAAAAAGTCAAAGTGAAAGATAAAGAGATTTACCTTCTGTATGTAGTTCATCTGTGTGTAGTTCATCATTTTGACCAGTCCACATATCCAGAAATCTTCAAAACCCAGAAAACAGTCAAAGACAAATTAGTAATAGATACATGTGCTACCAGTATTGCAATATCTGATTTTAAAAATCCTTTCGAAAGATTATCATTTATCAAAATATACAATATGCTTACATTTCTATTTCATAACACAAACATAGTAGTCAACATATCGATACTGGAAATGTGAAAGGGCGTAACGGACAAAGTTCGACTTTTCAGGAGAGCCAAAAAACCAAAAAAAATTGACAAATTTTAGTTAAACTTTTTAACTATTTAATATATATAAATGACTGCTAGCGCAAAGTTTCTTAGATTTGGACATTCTTTCAACATTTGATGTCGATATTAAACTATCTCCTATTGTTTTAGAGTTAGCATGCCCCTTCGAACAAAAAAACTGTAAACAAAACCTGTCGTCTTTAGGCTTTTTGCATATCCACTTGGCGTAAAGTACAGCAATACTAGTTTTGGAACTGCATTTTGTCGTCATAGAGTCCAAAATACTAAATTTTATGTAAAGGGAATTCAATTATTCTCTACAATTTAGAGAATGTTATAATAAAATGAAACCAGATATATTAATTATTAATAATTTTGAAAAAAAAAACAGTTTTTTAAAATAATTGCGCATAATATAAAAACGACTACCGTAATTAAATTATTAATTGGTAGTATTGATGTAGTGGCGTTTACAAACTTTAAAACAAAAAATGAAGGCTATCTATCAATATTTAAAAGGATTATAAAAAAATCAATAGGTAAGTAATAACATTTTTTCTAACTACTTAATAATATGAACATCTTGTAAGATAGCATTTTGTACTGTAGTGCTAATAACAAATAAAATTAAATGAAACTAAGTGTAATTTCTAATAGGAAATGAGTTTTACTTAGTACTAATAAGACCAAGAAAAAAAATTTATGAATATAAAAAAAATTGAATTGCCCTTCAACGTCACTTATATCCTCTTTATCAGTTTCTGACAAGCTGTCGATGACTGTATAATTAGTTGGGAGACTTAAATACTCATTATGGAAACGTTAGTATGGTATAGTATTAACTGCACAAAGTTTTATCAAATCTTTGTACTTTACCACAAAAATTGGCAATTTATTTTTGTTGCAAGTCATTGAAATTCAGGGAAAGTTCTTCATGGGTTATACCTATTGTCTTAATTTTGTTTTTCAGCGTTAGACTTACTTTTAGTTTTTATTTTCATTAACTACTTTCGTCCTCTTCCTTTTTTGTGTTTTTTTTTCTATTTCTCATAGGTGTATTTCATGTGTTGTGCTATCCAAAGGCATTCTATACCTAAGTTGCATTATGAATGGGTTATCTTTTTAACAGTGCATATTTTATTCGCAATAATTGTTTGTGTTGCAAAGTAGTCGGAGTAACTCATTTGTTAAAATATCTTGGTGTTTTAAAATCGATACCTGGTAGAGAAATGGTCTCTTTCTGGCAGTTTTCGTGAATCCTGGCCATTGAGAGTAAGTCCAACCAAACAATGATATTTTTATCTTCTCTGAATCAAAGCTTGTTTTTTGTTATAATAGTGGTAGGCAAACAAGCAGATGGATTCCCTTTTTTTCAAGTCCATCAACTTTTACTTAGTGTATTTAGTGGTAACTTGAACTTAAAACACTGTCACTTGTTTTGGCTCTAGCTCAATGTCAATCTACCTCGTATTGTCTTTCTTCCAGCCTTCTCGTTGTACCTGTGATATGATATATTGATACCTGGAACTGGATTGCCTCGATGTTCACATGATTGTGAAGTCTATGGTGATGAGCTTCTGCATTTTTTTTACAACATCACTAACGTTGCAAACTCCACTTTGAGGTGTCAATGGAGGTCATCATTTCTTAAGTACCAATTTGCAATGTCTCTAAGGACTTTGTTTTAAAACCTTTGTATACCCTGTACATTGGTCTTTTTGGTACATCCCATAACTGAATACCATAAGTCCATATCGGTCTTAGGACTTGTTTATAAATCAACAGTTTGTTTTGGATTGTCAATTTCGAATGTCTGCCAATAAGCCAACACATATTTCTATAACGTATGCCTTTCCCGTCACGTTTTTTTTCACTCCAGCGTAGCTTTGTATCGAGTGTCATGCCATCATAGATATTTAGCTGTGTTGGAGTATGACTCTATTTTCTCATTGATGTGAATCGGTATATCTGTTACTTTTTTATTAGTAAAATTAATATGTGTAGACTTGGCTTCATTCAGTTTCATCCGCCACTTTTTTGTCCATGACAGGACTTTAGATATAGTAGTTTGAACATTTTCTGTTGCTTCGTCTTGCGTACTTCCCACATTAATAATAGCCGCGTCGTCAGTAAACGTTGCAATTGTGCTATTTTCTATTTCCGGTATATCACAATTATAAAGTATAAACAAGATCGGTCCGGGCACACTTCCTTGAGGCTCTCCAGCTTCAATTTCCTTACTCTAAATGACGTTCTCTCTTCAATATACGACTGCAAAATGTTTGAGAATTGTATAGGAAGCATACTTAGATTGTACATTAAGCCTTCATGCCAAACTTTATCAAATGCTTGCGCGACGTCCAAGATAACTGTCGAACAAACTTTTTTTTCTTCTAACGACTTTTCAATAATATTTGTGAAGTACTTCATCGATAGTAGAATGTTACTCCCTGAATAAAATTTGATGATCTAGTATCAATTTCTTTCATCTAAAATGGATTTCAGCCTTTTAAAAAGGATTTTTTTAAAAGGCTGAAGCTGAAAATAACTTAGAAATCACTGGTAGTAGTGAGATGGGTCTACAAAATGTAGCATCCTGAGGAGGTTCGCCAGGCTTAGAAATCGTAATGACTTCTGCTACCTTCCACAATTTAGGTAGATATTTTAATCTGAATGCAGCTTAACTATTCCTTTTTAGATAGTTTTTTTAGTAAGTTATGATATAATGACAGGTTTGTCATTATATCATAACCCGAAAACTTTTTTGAACTGATTTTATTTTTTATCTCTTTGTAGATTTCTGTTGGTGAAGTTAGTTTCATATCATAACCAGATGTTTCCCTAATATCATCGAAAGAGTTTTCATCGCCCTCTATTGATTTGAATATATGTTCAAGATGATTAGCAACCCTGTTGGCATTTTTTTCATCACTTGTGGCCCATTTACCACATATTATTTCTCTTAAAGGTAAAATTTGGGTAACTGGTCTTTTCAGAGATTTTTTAGCTTTCTGTATGGAATAATCAGTTTTATTGTCGTTTGTCAAATTTATTAAATATGATTCCATACATTCTATTTAAAGTTTTTTTTTTATTTCGCGCTTAAATATTTTTTTCATGTTATTTTTAGAGACTTTTTATCTTGAGGACGTCTTGTTTGATGCCATCTGCGCCTCTGTTGCCCCTTTTTCTTTATCAAGTCTCTTATTTCTTGTGGATAACAATGGCTGGGTTCAATTTTTTTAATTAGTGGCATGCTGTTCCATGTCGCTTTTTGTGTGTTATAAACTTTTCGACTTTTATATCAAGTTGCTCAGCATTTTGCAAAAGAACTCTAAGAATCAAACTTGTCCAGTCTGTTTTTCTATTGACAAGTAACACAGGCTGGGTTTTTTGTAATAAACATTCACTTAGATCAGTAGATCCTAGACTTATTTTTCTCGTGGAGCATTTTCAAAATTTCGCTGGTTTCGGTGGACCCCCTGCTGCTACATTTCGATAGGTAGAAATCGATCTAAAATAAAAACGAAAAATGGTACATCTTTATTTTTTAATTAAATTGTTTTTATTTATATTTAATTAAATTGTAATTTATTTTTTTTAGTAATAAATAAATATAAATTAAATTACAAAAAAAATGTTGATTAATATTTTTTTTATATATGCTGTTTTATTAATGTTTAGGTCATAAATTTAATTAGTGGGAAAGATGTATTTGATGAAGTGTCACCCAACGATTAATGTTTGGCTTTATTATTGTGAGCAATAATCGCAACTACTCCCACTCCCTGATGTTGAATTTGCTCCTTTTTTGTTAAGAGGTTTGTAACGGCACTCAAACTCCTTTCGAGGGAATGTATGACGAGGGAAAATATTTTAAAAATTTCATTGCGATTTCCCACAGTCCAGGATATTTATCGGGTATTTCTGCTTGCAGTCAAAATGTTTAGTAGCCTTTTCTAAATTTCACCTTCAGCTCCTCATTGGTGCTTAGCTCGAGCACTTCCTCTTGTAAATACAACATTGGCCACTTCCGTTTCATTAAATTCAAATGAATTTATGATCCATGGTGGTATATCCATCGTCAGCATATCATCAAACCTGGCTTTGAACTTATCATGCTGGGCACTTAAATGTTGACTGTAGGATATCCTCATCAATACATTCTACCTGCGACAAGTTTGGAAATTGAGAGAATTCGTGACGACTAATGTTTTGCTTCATAAATTTAATTTTCCCAAAAAAAGCCGAAATTATCCCCTTTGTTTTTATAAAATTCAGGCTGTACCTGTAAGTTGATGTCATTAAATTTTTAAACAAATATTTTAAATACGCAATGTCTGCTTTGGATTTAATCAAGTTTTCTTTTAAATTTGGATCTCTACTTGCTAGGAACTCTAATACAGAATAGAAAAAAAAGTACTTTCTCTTTCTGTAACCATCTCGATGAAGTATTGGACAGAGAAATATATACTTTTGTCGAGTCTGGGTTGCTGTATCGGTCGCTGTAAAGCGCACGAAACTATGAGAGGTTACGTTGATATTTGGCGTATGGCGCGCTTTTTCAATTAAGAATTCTTTAATTTTGGTTTAAGACGCAATAATTACATCTAGCATGTCTTTCTTTATTTTGTCGTAAGGCTCAGTTAACATAAATATTCTTAAAATGATCGGCGTGAGGGATTTGTTGCTGAATAAAAGTACGTTAAGCTATTTTTTTTCTTAAGTAGAAGTTTGTCTTGTACGATACGTCAATTTTTTCATTAAACTAGACATTTTGTAGATAAAAAATTGGGGCGTAACGGACATTTTTTTTGAGATATCGCTATTTCGAATACACCATTCAATAGAACTCAAAATTCTGAATATTTTGGTATATATAACTCAATTTCAAGGTTTTGTCCCTTACGCCCTTTCATATCAAAGAGAATATAATCACTACGTTTTAAGAGACGGGACTTAGTACTTTAAAAAAACAATCACTTTACATCGCACTACGTTACCAACAAAACGTCACGTAAATGTCAGTTTTGACGAAAGTACGAATCTCACAGATAAAATACAACTGCTGAGCAATATATTCATTTTAATCGATATCGATAAAATTTAGGCCATAGGTACCGGTGGTATATAAAAATTAAACCAATACAAATTTATTTTATCCCTATTAGATCAGATCAGTATTCACATTTAAATCCAACGTACACTGGATAGTAATTAATTAAATTAAAATAAATCAATAAATTAGAAATAGTAAACAAATGCCACGTTGGACAAACATGATAACAAAAGGACAAAAGGAAAATAAAAGACTTTTTACCGTGCATATTTTTTTTTTTAACAAAGAAATAAATATAAACTGATTATTGTAATATATTGCTTACATTTGATAAAAATATTAATAGTAAGTGTATTAAATTATAAAGTGTAAAGATTTTTAATTTAATTTCCTTAATATATA
>NJDD01005852.1:4448-17364 GCA_002245505.1 Calephelis nemesis
GTTTACATTGCTCTTTCGATTTTTGTTTATATTTACTTAATGCGAAATATTTCACACTAGATATTTATCTTACATATTATTTGACTAAACGGACTAATTTTTTGTAAACACCTAAACATCTTAGGTTGAGACAGTAATTTGTGCAGTCTCGTCAAAGTTAGAACGCCGTTTTTTGACTTTAATTCATATTATTCAAAAATGCATGTATGTATGCTTTTGAATTTTTTTATAGTAAATATACACGTTAAGAAGAACCGAGTACAGTTTTCAGTGACCTAATATATTTTCTCATTTAGGAGCTACGATTTTTTTTTTGATTTTTGAAAAAACCGCGATTTCTTGAAAACTATAAATATTTTTTGAAATCTAATTTTGTCACAAATACGCACAAATTAAGAGCTATTTGTGCATGTTTATTCCACATTCGCACATATAACAGTCTTTGAGATACACGATTTTGCAAAACGTTACCGCAGCAGGAAACGCAATATCTCGAAAACCTGAAGACGCACAAATTTTATTTTTAGCGCACAAATTTGCACAAATTTGTGCTCTCTGCTCATATACATTTTTTAACTCTCCGATAATTAGTTTAGATTTTTCTTGCTGGGGTAACGTTACCCCAGCTGGAAGTGTTTTTTCCGTTTATTTCCAAAACGATAACATGCACAAATTTTTTATTCGACGCACATTTACAGCACATCGAGCACTAATTATTTGCCCCACTCACATCAGTCTAGGTGCTACTTTCTAGCTGGGGTAACGCACACAGCCTTTCAAAAATCGGTCAAGTGCACGACGAACCAAGTCGAAACAGGAATTACTCCATTATTACAGAGATAACTACAGATTATTATTTTTCGTCTATAGCAAAATTTTATAATTTTAATGTCACATGGACATGTGCCCGCGTCACTTCTCTCTGTGGTCTAGCCGTCCAGTGATGGACTTTACTTTGTTAGGTTCTGGTTCGATCCACAGGTTCCATCCACACAAAGAGAAAATGTGTTATTTCAATTTTCCATTAAAAAAACAGCGTTGCCCGAGATTTTATATATGCCAGATTGGCGATAGGTTTACTACCTATCACATTGTGGGACTTAGTAGCTTCGAGTAGTCCTAGGTGCCACAATTGTTCTTCTGTCTGCCTCTTTGGCAAAGCCCTTGTAACAAACATACAAAAAATTTATACGGCCTAATTGAGAAGCCTCCTCCTTGTTTCAAAGTCGGTTAAAAAATATTATAAAATTGTCTAATTAGAACCTCCTCGTTTCTTGAATCCATTAAAAATGATGTTACAATACGGACCCTACTAATGTATAACTACAAAACTCTGCAAAATTTTCTTTAATAAACTGTACATATAATAACAGGGTTTTTGAAATTTATGTAACCTATAAATAAAAATTCAAAAAGACGAACAATAGCGAATCGTAGTAAAACCGCAAAAACCGGCTCCAACTATCTCATTGGTTACGTACGTAGCGTTTTGGTAATTATTTTTTTGAAAGATAGCAAATGATTGAAACGAAATGTATGCATTGTTAAGTACACCTCAAAAACCACTAGCCGGATAGTGATAAAATTAATATGGCATCAACTAGGAATCATGACTTTAAAACCGGTTGACTGTTGACGGAGTATTCGCATTACAAATATACAAAAAAAAAACGAAAAAACAAGCAGTCGAATTGAGAACCTCCTCTTATGGAGTCGGTCAATAAACATTCCACAATTTACTGCCTTTCTCATAAGTAGCTCCTGATTTTTTTACTAACGTCGCGGTTTTAACAGCACCGGATTTTAGCAGCCTAGTGTGTGGACAGCCTTAAAGAGACTTTGTACTCGTATTATATACGTTTTCTCAATAATTAGACTATAAAATAAAAAAATGAAGGCATATAACTTTCCCAAATAAGTAGGCTATAAACGAAACAATTATGTTTAAATTACTTGTACCATACAAGATGTATACAAGATGTTTTGGAGATTTCTTTTCTTTATCACACAATCAATTTACCTGTGTAAAACTACAAAAATCCGACTTCTATTTTAATATTTATGTCGTCTAAGTACACAAAAAAGGAGTATTTTCTTTGGGATTCTATTAGCAAATTTAACAATTTTTTACGACATTATTGGAAGCAGTAATGTTCTTACTTGCCTCATTAACCATTTAAGCGCAGTAAAACTACAAAAGTCCAACTTCAAGTCCAAGTATCTTCACGCCCATATCCCCGAAGAGGTAGGCAAAAGCACAACCAGGGTACCCACGACTAGCCGAAGACACTAAGTCCCACTACGATTTTAATGTTATGTTGTTTATATATCGAAAAAAGTATTTGGCTCTATTCTAGACTTGCTGGCAATTATTCCATTGTCCTTCGGAAATTTTGCTCTTTCAAAAAAAAAACTCCAAAAATGGCGAATGTTCTTATTTCGAATGTATTTTTTTTGTGTTTTATAAGTGGCTACTCGGCCAATCACAGGTAGTTCACGATTTCACGGTAGTTCCATATTAATTTTATTGTGATCTAGTGGTTTTTGAGTTATACTCAATAGTGCATAGATCTTTATTTATAACTAGCTGTCCCGGCGAACTTCGTTCCACCCGTTCAGTTTGTATGGGATAAATAAAGTATTGTTTTCCTATTTTCTCTGCAATTTTCCCGGTTTTGTCTCTTCATAAGAACCTTCTTCTTAAAATAACTACCACAACAAAAAAAGAATTGTACAAATCGAGTTATGCGCTTACCAACACATTTAGCAATTCATTTTACATATAACATTCTCTTGTCACGGTGTGCGTGATTGAACTTCTCCAAAACGGCTGGACCGATTCTCATGAAATTTTGTAATCATATTGAGTAAGTCTGAGAATCGGCTAACATCAATTTTTTATACCCTTAAGTGACAAGAGTGACGCACCCCAATTTTTTTTTACTAAAATCACATAAAAAAAAGAAGCAGAACATCGTCTGCTGGGTCAGCTAGTTTTTATATAATAGATGAGGCCGTCAACATAAACGAAAATGTAGACATTATTTATTATAATTTAATACCTAATAAAGGTAAAAGTGGTAGTGTACGGTAGATAGGACTTAAAATTAATCTACCTTTAAATTCATGTATAATAAGTTATGAAACTTATGTTCGTAAATAAATAAAATGTTTATTAAAAATGTAAATAAGTGCTGCGATTTAAATGTACCTTTTTTTTTTAAATATGTAACTTCTTAAATTTAACTAAATATTTGCACACCACAATGTGGTAGAATATTTTGTATTCTTAAATATCTTTATAACAACTTTTTAACACACATATTCCGCAAATATATAATTTTCATTTTCATTTCAAAGGGTTTTGATAAATAAATTGTGTTCGACCATTTTGGAATCATTTGCTATCTTAAGTCAAAAGAATAATCAAATCGTGACTAGGTACCTAGAGAAATAAAGTCGGTTTTTGCAGTTTTATTGCTCTTATTTTGAATCTTATTTTGAATGAAATCTTATTTATTGAATTTTGAATCTTAAGTTTACTCCAGCATATTAACTTAACCCCCGTGTTGGTCCGGGCCCCCCGTGTTGGTCCGGGCCCCCCGTGTTGGTCCGGGCTCCTTTATAGAATAGACCATCTGCCTTCCTGCCAGGCAGCTCGTAAAAGGCGAGCATAGGCTCACTGTCACTAACACCGTGACATCTTACTAGGTGGTAGAGTCTCGCAGCGACTCGCCCGGATTGGTACCACCGCCTTACCTATTCCTGCCGCCATAACGTCAATGCCTGCTGTTGACGTGTTCCGGTTGGAGGGTAAGGTAGCCGGTAAACTGACTTTTGCTCGATGCCTTACATCCCGGCCTCAGGTTGGCAACGCACCATTACCACCTTTGGTGTCTCTAGACGACGTGAATTTCTTACCATCACAAATCCGTCTGCTTGTTTGCCTTCCAATATTATAAAAAAAAAGCGTGCCATATAATTATTCGCGGTACCCGAAAACGAAAATCTATGTTCCTATTGGTAGGACAAATCTCCGAAAATACTCTCCTATGTCGAAAATTTGTCTGGACTATAATCGAGCAAATGGTATGGCAAAAGATTTAGATATCTTTAATGACACTTGTCTTGGTCTCAAAAAAAAGTTAAAAGCAGCGTATCTTCCTGCATAACATTATTAAAATTATTAAATTTTAATTGTATTAGTATTACTATTAGTATTATCATTACTAGGTGTATTGCCATTTCGTGATGTTACATCATCTGCAGCAACATGTTGGCTAATATTATTTATTTTTATTAAGAATGCTGTCCATGCCTTTTATTGGCAAACATACAAACATTTGTTTAAATGTTGTATTGTAATATTGTGTGTGTATTAGTGTTGGTATGTCGAAATAAAGAAAAAAAAATCTGTTTAAAAATAACAAGGATGGAGACAATAGTTGATTGTATCATAAGGCAGTTATTTTAAATCGCGAGCGGAATGTGGGATTTACAGTATTTCGCCTACTAATAATTTTGTGACTGATTAGTATACCTACTCTGCTTTACGCCTTACCAGGCCCCCGCCACTCGCCCGTACCTACAGCGATAAATGCCTACAAATTCGCGTGGAGCCGTCGCCACTCTGACAGTGAGTGTCGCCGCTTACGCGTAGACTTCACGCATGTGTTTATTAAAAGTTTTATAATACGTTTAAAATAGAAAGTCTGGTATAAAGCATTGCTCATTTGACGGATGTTTGTCAAAAAAAGGAGTTTTAAAATAAAATTCATATTCTTTGCTAACTATAACATCCGCAAAACTTAAAATTTCCTGCAATTACGAGTGAATCTAGTCGCAGACTACTAATTAGTTATTATTGTCTTTGTATAATAAAACATTAGTCACCACTTATTTGTAAATGAAATAAAAAAGTAGGTACCTATTTACGTACTTCAAAACTTAATATTACAATGAGTAAATATCTACCTACTTATATATTTTAGATTATTGTATTGTTCACAAATAAAAGTTGCCTAGAGTAAGTTCTTTAGTACCTATTAATCTGTGCCTGTAACGGTTTGTCATATTTATTGCAATATCTATCTACCTGATAGACTGACGGCCAATGTTAATAATATTTCTCTAAAGATGGATTTCAAGCAATCTAGATAGCTGCTTATCCGCCGGCCTATCCTACACCTAATTGCCATATTTATCCTGTCCGCAGATATGTTTATTGGCAAGCGATAACATAAAAATAGATCAAAATATCAATCTTGGACAGCAAGTTTTGGATTAGGATTGATTATTAATATTGGCCGTGAGCAATCATACGCATCAAACGTAAGATATAATAAGTAGTCAAGTAGGTAGTTAGATAGACGACGAGTATTAGTAGATAGCAGCGTTGCCGCGAGCCGACGACCCTAAAGCACCCGTCATGAAAAGCTATAAATTATGTAAACAAACATCTTTTACCAAGTATTTTCTTTTACTTCGAGACAACAATAAACTGACCATATTCAATCGAAATAAAAAAATAGACGGGTTATATGAAAGTAACAACCTATTTAATTTAGTCGGATCATATCTAACGACTGACGTTTGAGTGTCTTGGTACGGGGACGCGCCGGTCGCCGGGAATGCAAACCATCGGTTCGTCTTTTGGAAATAAACGCGTCATTCGAGTGTTGAATTTTTCATTGCTTTGTTAAAATCGCGGATTTGGTTGTTATTGTTAATTTTTTTATCTTTTCGTTATCACTTTGTTATTGTTGCTAGTTTTGTTAATTGTTACCTTAATTTTATTTTTTTTATCCATTATTTGTTATTGTGTATTAACGTATAATGAAGCCAGTACCCAGTACATCTAAGGAAATTAATTTGCCAAGAAAAAAATGCCAAAACATACGTAATTTATTATACATATTTAAATTATTAATTAATTAAATTTATAATTAAATATTAAAAAAATACTTTTATCTTTGAACCAAATGTTGCTAACTCCCGAACGTTTGTTTACATAATTTACAGCTTCTCATGACGGGTACTTTAGCACCATAGGTATCGCGTCACTTTACGCTAGATAGTGACAGAGTTATGCGTTAAAAGAGAGCGGGAATACTTAGGTAAATATCTCAAGAGGTATGGAACGCTTCTACGAACTGAATTGAACTTTTTTTGCCTTAATACAAGAGTCGCTTTTTCTATGAGTTGTTACGAGAAGAGCGGGTTCTGTACGATAGTACATTTATTATTCTGTGGCCTTACTCTATAACAAAATATGATACTTTACAACATTTTAAACTTTTTCTGGTATTAAATCAAAACTTTCACTCGAGCATCAGTTTTTTTTTACAAACATATTTCTTAAATGTATAAACAACACAAAAATATGAAAAACTGATTCGGTCATAGGCTAATGCCTATTACATCGACCACACATCCCAATAGACGCCGCATGTAAGGCAACCAGTTTCTGTCAACACATAAGTGTAATTATTGTTCTTATGTAGCTTATTACTTAAAAAGATATGAACAGTATCGACCAGGTTTGTGACCTGTAAACATTGTCGCGTTATTGTATAAAAAAAATTAAAAATAGATTTAAAAATTACTGTTTGTTCAATTAAATGGTACGGTAAAGACAGCCGCACTTAAATTTACCGAAAAGATGGTAAAACTTTCCATATGTTGATTAAAAATAATAACATTCATAATTACATTTTAAATTATTTGATGTTTATCGGAGTTCATCATACACTGGTCGGTCATTGTTAGATACGTGTTTATGTCCCTTTCTTACACATGTGATTTTCAAGCTATCATTTTCGTTTGCATACAGCTAGTGATGGACTAATGTGCAAATCTATTTTATCGACATTTTTATTTATTTACCCTCAATAGGACACCAGTTTTGTACCGGTACTGTATGTAGGTATTTATGTATTTTATCGATAAATTTAAGCACTGACAGAAACAATAAAAAAAACTTATTAATCTACGTACTTTTGAGTTGGCTACTGGATAGTTCCTCTGTTTATGTGAGAAGTCAGGGAACAAGCACCTATATATACCACTGACGTTACAATTGCGTTGCTGTCCTATGGTCGGTATGTTAGGCCTATTGTGCAAATCTACTGGCTTCCCTACCCTCCGAATCGGAATCTGACACTGTCATTATAGCGACATGAATGGGTAAGGTGGTACATAACTACTCAGGGAAGTTGCTGCACACCACTTTATTACCAGTTATCTTGTTGACAATTACCTGTTTTACCTGTGCTCGCCTCTTACGAGATGCCTGGCAGAGGGGCAGGTGATCTATTTTAGTCAGCAGACCCGGACCAACACGATGGAAAACTGAAGTACTGAGCTAAACGCGGTAGAGGGCGCTGTTATATGTCATTGAATAACTCATAAATATTTGAGCCGATTTTAATGAACTCTTTCAAGTGCATTAGGTGGTTATCTGGGTAATATAAATTCAACACTGGTTCCGATAAGCGATGTTGCGGTCAGTGTGACATAAAACTTTCAAAGGGCTGAGACAATTTTAAAACTAATTTGTTTACAGTATTTTAACGATATTCTGTACTTCAGGTGAGAATTACTCGAATTAATAAAAACAATTCAATTTGATAGGTATGTCATTTATGTCAGGTATCCACAAGATAATAAAATAATAAATCTAATTTGGTTTAAAGAAACCAGACGAGAGAATTGGTTTTTTGAATTCCAAATTCCAAATAAAGTGTATTAAATCTCAATATTTTGCAGAAGATTGTTTTATACACTTTAGGCCACTGCTGCTTTATAACAATGCTAGACTACATACTGCACAATAGACGACTTCTCAATTAGAAGAGCATCAATTGGAATGTAAAAAGAATCCACCTGAACCTAACTCCAACAGATTACTATTTTTTCAAATTTGAATAACGTTTAGCAAAAGAAAAAAATCAATTTCGAGGGGACAGTCCAAACCACGTTCAAAAGATTTTATTGATTCCCGTTCGAATGTTTTTTTAGTAGGGGGATCAAAGAATTGCCTATGAGGTGGCAAATATGCATAGGAAACATTGATTCAGGCTTTGATTAAATAAATATATTACATTAAATATATTCGACTTATGTTCCTCTCCTACAAAACACCAATTTCAGATGTAAGGACCTAATATATTCAAGTACCTATTACTTTCAACCGCAAAAATATGTGACCTTGAGACGTTGAGTTGCAAAGCTGCGATGTGACGTAAAATAACAAAATGCGATATTATCTGATATAATGTCGCACTTTATAAAATAAAAATAAGCATATCGATAAAATATATTGTTTGTAGAAAATATGTCTCATCCCTAATCTTACATATGTATTTATGAATATGACGTGTTGTCATTTCAAGGGCCAATAAGAAAACAGCGCCTCACCTCAGCTATTTGCCAGAATTGTTTCAAAGCAAAATAATAAAGAATAGGCGTCTATTGGGATGTGTGGTCGATGGCCTATTATTATGTCACAATAAAATTATACTTATCCTCTTTGTGATCTAGTCCAGTGTGCTGGACCTTACTTTCGCTTCTCGAAGTTCGATTTTCGGGTCGGACAACAAATTTCCTAGTAGAAACAAAGTTTCCCGGGATCGTATAAGTACCTATTCGAGCGATAGGTGTTGGAAGGTTGAAGAGCGTGAAGATGTATTTTTTAACTTTATTTAAAATGTTCCTATTGTTCAATGTAAAACAAAACTGATCACTATTTGAAAAAGCTGTTTTAAAAATTCACTTTGTTCACACTTTTCTGTGAACCAGTCATTATTGTTGCAACAAATGTGATGACATAAATGAAGATTAAGCACACAACAGCTAAATAATATTATTGGGATTGTGTTACAGATGGCGACTCTGTGCTCCGAAAGTCATACAAGCACACAACCCACCGTGAACAGCCAGTGTCCTTCTGCAACATGAGTGAAATCGTGGGAAGGTTCGAGAGCGGACAGGACGCGGCCTCTGAGAGACATCGCGAGAGAAAGCAGGAGATACAGAATATTAGGAGCCGACTTTTTATGGTATGTATAGAATAGACATATACATAATTGCATTTACGCAACATAAGTAATGTTGCCGTTCTGCGACATGCATGAATTTATGGGAACGAAATGGTATGAGAAAAGTTATGACGCGGCCTTAAAGGAATCTATTCAAATACTATGTATGATGCCAGATACTAACACGTCTAATCTTATTACACCACTTTTTTCCTTTGGGGGGTTAAAATTGGCCCATATCACTCTCCAGCCTTCCCACTAACTCCACACACAAAAATTATGACATAACACTTTTTGTGTGTAAGAAGGACAGATGAATAAACACACTTTCGCATTTATAATATCAATATGGATAATTTTTTTTTTCAGGGTAAACAAGCGAAAATCAAAGAGATGTACGAACAATCCGTCATGCAGTGTGAACAAAGTAAGTATTAATTTATTTACATACATTGAAACATGTACATACAAAGAGGTGTTACAATCCCTTATAAAAATACGAGAGTAAGATTTTTTGTTGCAATTTCATGCGAAAACTACTTAACTGTCCAATATAAAACTTGTACTCATATTCTTGGAGATATTAAAATAACATACGATACTTTTTGATATACGCGAGCAAAGCCTCGGGTAAAGCTTTGTAAATTTATATAAAGAGTTATATATTCCCACAATGTTTCGCTAAAGCGGTCGGCTTGCAATATCCTATATTATGTTGGTTTTTCATTTTTAAATTTACGTCTTATATGTTATACAAATGTTATTATAAATGCGAAAAGTTTGTGAGAATGGATGCATGTTTGAAATGAAATGAAATTTATTTGTTTGAGGAATAAGTGTGTTAAAAAGAATTACAAAGAAAGTTTGCTAATCTTTCGCGTACAAACTACTGAATGGATTTAGATTTACACTTTGATTTAAACTTTACAGGAATATAGTTAGAACAAAGTAACATATCGGCTGCAATTTATAAAATAAAAAAAAGTCAGGCCAAACCGCGAGTGAAAGCTTTCCACTTTAACTTTCAAACAAATAAATTTCATTTCATTTCAATCATGCATCCATTCTGACAAACTTTTCGCATTTATTATATCAATACTACTGATACAGTATTTACTTAAAATAACTTACTTTATTATATTTTTATATATAGTAACTTTATTATATTATTAAATGAAAAACACTTGTACTGTTTTACGTATCACTTATATTTTATTATTTTATAAATAGCCTACCGTAACCTAATAGAGTAATTTAAGTTCTAGCCCTGATGATGCTGTAAAAAGCGAAACCGGTAGGCTATTTATAAAATAATAAAGCATAAGTGATACGTAAAACAGTACAAGTGTTTCTTCATTTAAAAATATGAATATTTGGAAGTTTCACCAAGCGCCGACGATGGAAAATATCAAAAATTTATTATAATATATATTATTCACTTAAAATAACTATTAATTTATTTTCATCTATTGCTATTTTTTCCACTCATCTGCCATCCTGTCATGCAGCTGTTAAGAGGCAGGGAAAGGTTTAATGGATTCATTATCATTACGAATAAGACCATAGATAGAGTGCCGAACTGCATGTTATTCAGGTAGGGATCCACCACCTTCTATTCCTGCTGCTATAATGACAGTGTCGTGTTCCACCCTGAGGGTAAGGTAGCCTATGGACTTGCTTGCGCAATAATAGGTCTAACACTTAAGCAACATAGCTGCAACATTAAACTAATTATAGAATTTTAAGTTTTTCCGCTCCTGTGGTTTAGCAGCCCCTGGACCGCTTTTAGGATTTTTAGGATTTAACGTCATGAGATCGCGGGTTCGACTCCCAAATAAACAATACTCAGCGGCGATGAGGTCGTCACATCTTGGTTGAAGATTAAGATTGTTGTGTTTCTTCGTCCAGGTGTGACATCAGCGGAGAAGATATCCCGGGAACTGGATTTGGACGCCGAGAAGGCCAAAGCCATCAAGCAGAAGTTCGAGAACGGGGAGGTGTTCAACGATGAGAACCAGCCACCCAAGAATAGGGATCTGGAGGACCGTGCCTTGTTTAATGAAGGTAATTATGTGTCTATTTCTAAAGTACCCGTCACGAGAAGCTATAAATTATGTAAACAAACATCTTTTACCAAGTAATTATTTTTACTTCGAGACAATAATGAACTGACCATATTCAATCGAAATAAAAATATAGACGGGTTATATGAAAGTAACAACCTACTTAATTTAGTCGGATCATATCTAACGACTGACGTTTGAGTGTCTTGGTACGGGGACGCGCCGGTGGCCGGGAATGCAAACCTTTTTGAAATAAACGCGTCATTCGAGTTTTGAATTTTTCATTGCTTTGTTAAAATCGCGGATTTGGTTGTTATTGTTAATTTTTTTTATCTTTTCGTTATCACTTTGTTATTGTTGTTAGTTTTGTTAATTGTTGCCTTAATTTTTTTTTATCCGTTATTTGTTATTGTGTATTAACGTATAATGAAGCCAGTACCCAGTACATCTAATGAAATCAATTTGCCACGAAAAAAATGTCAAAACATACGTAATTTATTATACATATTTAAATTATTAATTAATTGAATTTATAATTAAATATTTAAAAAAAACTTTTATCTTTGAACCAAATGTTGTTAACTCCCGAACGTTTGTTTACATAATTTATAGCTTCTCGTGACGGGTACTATATGAGATTAGACGGCAAAGGATCAAACTGATTTCCTGTTGCTATGATCACCATAGACACCCCAGGTGATGGTGCGAAGGTGACAAAGCCCATTGCGTGTATGTGGGGTGCTAAGCGTATTATTATCTGATACCTTGACATATTTGTACCCTGGGTGTGCCTCTGCCTATCTTTTCGAGGATATGGGCGAAAGATATTACGTCAATTATCTAACCTTTATATTGTGTCACAAACAATCCAACTATGCATGTGTAAGAATAATAATAATAAATATCCTTGGACAAGTTACACGAATTGAATCTAACCCCAAAGTAAGCAAATTATATGCTTGTGTTATGGGTGTTAGTCAACGATACAAATACATGGAAATACTTAAATAGATATACAAGAATAAATTTAATAAAAATAAATAAAATAATTAAACGCAGACATCTAAATGTTCATCACACAAATGCCTGCCTCCGTCGAAAATCGAAACCGAGCCTTGTGGTCGGTCTATGTAACTAGGCGTGTACACGCTAGCCAATCGACCAACGAGCGATCAAATGTAAATATCTTGTCATATCCTACTAATATTTATTAGGTATTTAAAACGTTGTGTGTTTGTCAAAATATCTGTATACATTCAATAATATATTATCAAAATATTATAGATACTATAGTATTAATAATATATTATACAAGGTTTAGAAAACAAATCAAAAATGTTACCAGATGTAAAATACTTAAGCCTTTATTTTGCTAATTCCGCATAAGCAGTGTAAGGGGTCATCCATTAATTACTTCACGCGAATTTTAGAACTTTTCCACCCCTCTCCCCCTCCTTGTCACAGGTAGTCACATTTTTATACCCCCCCCTAATGTGACGTCACACATTTTTCAAACTTATTGTAGAATAATGGCTGATATATTAAACACTGAATTCCAACCTGTTTACATAAAGAACATAGGTATTTTCAGCTTTGCAATAAAAGTGGGAAAGTAATAGAATGTTTTGCATGTTTAATGTTGTTTCCATTTTGATGATTGTTGGTATTAAACTAGTGACCAACATTGAAGTAATTGAAGTTAGTTAGTTCACATATAAAATTTCGTGTTCTAGTATTTTATAATGTGACGTCACAAGGCTTTCGATCCCCCCCTGCCCCTTGTCACATAATGTCACATTAAGACGATACCTTTCC
>NJDD01005852.1:24465-40957 GCA_002245505.1 Calephelis nemesis
GCACAATAGGCTTTCCATCCCGGCCATAAGACAGCGACGCACCTTTAATTAGCAATGTAACCTTAACCAACACCATATAGTCTATAGGCTATATGATTTTTAAAGCATTTTTTTAAATCAGTTCAGAAATGACGGAGAAATCGATTAACAACCATAAAAGATATAACAGAATAGAACATAAAACCTCTGCCTTTTTTGAAATTGGTTCAAAGTTAAGTATTTTTTATTGATTCCTTTGGAATACCATCATTAGATTCAGACTTGGTGGCAATGAGACCATAACTATGCGAGAAAACGATTAACATACATAAAAAAATATAGAAATCGAACGTAAAACATCTACCTGTTTTTTAAAATCGGTTTAAAATATAATGGTGGTAATTTTGTTGCGCACTCACTAAACTAATTTTAAGTTATTTGCTGTCCTTTTTCGACGATAGAAACAGAAAGAGACAAAACACTTTGAGCGCTGTCAAATTAGACCGTACATGTCATTCCTACAGATGTTTAAACTATTAATCGGAATTAAAAACATCGCAATTTGATATGTCCGGACTAATCTGACGTGTCTAAAACGTTCCATCTCTTTTGTTTTTGTTTCTTTTGAAAAAGATAGCATGCATCTTACTAAAATAAGTTTAGTTTGTGAACAGCAGAATTACCACCACTGTACATTTAATATGGTGTTTATCATCTTTATATATATATAATTCTTCTGTGAGTGTGCATGTCACTGAACTCCTTCTAGACGACTGGACCGATGTCGATGAAACTTTTTGTATGTGTTCTTCTAATTCGAGAATGGTTTAGATTCACAATTTGGTCCGCTAGAAAATGTTTTTTTAGTCAATTTTTTAATAATAAGTCGTTGTTGATTTTGGAATGTTTCACATCGGATCCGACAGACTGCGCTACTGTCTAAGCATTAATGTCAAGCGATACGAAGTTTGCTTCCCGTCAGTTTTATTTGCTCTCATACTTGCTTTGAGCTATTTTATAATGTTACTTGCAACTTCCACTGAATGTGTTTTGAAGTCATATTAATGTATCTCATTAATATATTTTATGACAGCCTCTTGTACTTGCCTTGCTTTTCATTGCTCGTTTAAATAACACCAATGAAGTGGTACAAGTAAGAGAACATTTCAAATCAAAGACATAGGACTGTTCGCTTTATATTAAAAAAATAAGAACATTAACAGATGTTGAAACGGCCCGAATAGTATATTTTAGCTATTTTCATAGTTTAATTTCTTATGGGATACTTCTTTGGGGAAATTTCTGCAGATATAAATACTATATTTGTATTACAGAAAAGAGCTATTTATAATCTTAAAGTAAGGGATTCCCTCATAGAAAAATTCAAAGAAATAAATATTTTAACCTTTAGTTCCCAATACATTTATGAAAACTTAATGTACGTTAAAAAAAATCTATGTATGCTTACAAAACAATGTGATGTTCACGATATTAATACAAGGAATAAAAATAATCTAACCGCATACATAACTCGTCTCCGTAAAATTAGTAAATCCTTTTTGGGTCAATGTATACGTTTCTACAATAAGCTGTATTAGAAATCTACCTATAAATAAGTTTAAAAAATGTATCAAAGCAAAATTATGTCAAAAAGGCTAATATACGGTCTCAGAGTATTTGGAAGATGAACATGCCTGGGAATAGAGGTTTAATCTCCCACTGCAATTTGTAATGTAATTTTTTGTACCTTTTATTTAAGTTAAAATCAGATTGTAATTAATATTTTTTTGTACTGTAAATATTATTATTAAAAAAAGGACAAGCCCGCTGAGTTTCTTTCGCCGGATCTTCTCAGTGTGAGGCGGCGATTCCGATCCGGTGGTAGTTTAAAAAATGTCGACGCGCACAAATACCACTTGTATGGTTCATGTGAATAAAGATTATTCTGATTCTGTTTAGCCAATTGTTTTAGAAACTTTAAAGGAGGGCAGCTTGTCCTCACCCAACATGGCAACGCCCTTGCAAGCATAACATGTACTTATTTTGGAGTTCTTTATCGTCCCTCACATGACTAACTGTCCTATCTCAGTTTAGACAATTTCCAGAAGCCACGCTTTTTCAGTTTGTTCTTTTTAAGTTGAGTTTCTAGTTATACTTTAGAGAAATGTCAATAAGTCGAGAATCAATGATCCTACAATTACGTGAGTTAGAGAAATCGTAGATAACTAATTCAAAGTATCTTCACGCCCATATCCCCGAAGAGGTAGGCAGAGGCACAACCAAGGCACCCACGACTAGCCGAAGACACTAAGTAATAAGTCCCACAATGTGATAGGTGGCAAGCCTATCGACAACCGGGCACATTTCCAATCCCGACCAACATTTTTTAATTAGAAAATTAGAAAAATCCTATTTTCTTTTTGTTGGTCGACCCGGGATTCGAACCCGGGACCTCATGCAGTCAAGTCCAACACCCGGACCGCCAGACCACAGAGGCGATATAACTAATTCAAGTAGATATTTTTAGTCCTAAGTCCCAACTCAAATCGCTGAATTAATGAGTTAGGACAGTTAGTAATGCGAGGGACGTTATGTGTTATTTGTCACGTAGATATTTATTTATTTAATAACGTCGTGACAGGCCCAACAACTAGCTCGCACAAAGAGTTTCCGCGACCGCTTCGAGCACTGGTCCGAGTCGGAACAACAACAACAACAACAACAACAGTCGTCGGGAAATGTCGGCCTCGAGCGTCACTACTCGGAGGAAGATGGGGAGTCGCAGCTGGAAACTGCCAGGAGGTATGGTCTTATTTAATATTTTTAATGTAAACGCAACAACAACACCAGCAATATTTAGAAAATGTCGGTCCCGAACAACGCTTGTCTGAAGATTAGATTATCTCAGCTAGTAACTGATCCTATTAATATTATAAATGCGAAAGTTTGTATGTATGGATGTTTGTTACTCTTTCACGCAAAAACAACAAAGCCGATTACGATGAAATTTGGTATGTAGGTAGCTGAAGACCCAGAATAACATATAGGCTACTTTTTATCCCGGAGTTCCCGCGGGATCGGGACTTACGCGGGTGAAACCGAGGGGCGCAGCTAGTAAAATTATAAATGAGCCATCAGTATTGTGATGTGTACATGTGAACCAAACTTTGTCACTAACGGTAGTGGTAGGAGAAACTTCTGATTACGTCCATGTTAACTTTCGTAGACATAGAAATTTCTTTATTTCAACGGAAAACAGTCCTCAGACGCACCCAATTGCTAATGTATTGGTTTATGATTTACCGGTAACAGAGAGAAAAGGATTGGGACTTACGCGGGTAAAACCGCGGGGCGCAGCTAGTAAATAATAATAGTCTCTGGACTAGTCACACAAATTGAAGCTAACTCCAAAGTAAGCAAATTATATGCTTGTGTTATGGGTGTTAGTCAACGATACTAATACATGGAAATGCTTAAATAGATACCAGAATAAATTTAATAAACACCCAGACCCGGAAATGCAGACATCTAAATGTTTATCACACAAATGCCTGCCCCCGTCGGGAATCGAACCCGAGCCTCGCGGTTGATCGGTGTAGTTAGGCGTGTACGCTAGCCACTCGACTAACGAGGCGGTCAAACTGCCAAAAGATATAGTCTTGTTTAACTGTGTTAATGTGGTAGCAACAACATTAGCAATATTTAGAAAATAACTTATTTCGAGCAACACATTCCCGAAGGACGTGAGGAGTCTTGGCTAAAATGTCATGAGATTTTATTGTTGTTCGGTGATTTTAAATTAAGAGTAACGTCAACAAAACCGCATCGTTGAGGTCCCGGGTCCGATCCCAGGGTCAACAAAAAAATGTGTATTTTCAATTTTCTTATAAAAATAAACGTCCCGGGATTGGATATGTGCCCGGTTGGCGATAGGTTTGCCACCTATCACATTGTGGGACTTGGTGTCTTCGGCTAGTGGTGGGTGCCCTAGCTGCCTCTGCCAACTTCTTCGGGGATATTTATTATTTACTTATTACTAGCTGCGCCCCGCGGTTTCACCCGCGTAAGTCCCAATCCCGCGGGAACTCTGGGATAAAAAGTATCCTATATGTTATTCTGGGTCTTCAGCTACCTACATACCAAATTTCATTGTAATCGGCTTTGTAGTTTTTGCGTGAAAGAGTAACAAACATCCATACATCCATACATACAAACTTTCGCATTTATAATATTAATAGGATTACCCAAGAAATGTCCGTCAGGACCGACACTACTTTAAGAAACATGTAAAGTCTCAACAACAAACTTCCAAGATTGTTGTTTGACACAACATTATGAGCAACAATATTCAAGAATCGTTATTTCTTCTCTTCTTCTTCTCGAGCGGTACCACCATGAGACTAGTGAAAATTTTCAGCTGGAATCTGATATAAGTGTTGTTTGATAACGTTAAGGTTAAGGCAACAACAACATCAGCAACATTCAAGTAATGGGCGTGTTTGGCCGAAGTAAGTACTTACTAAATTTAGTAAGTCACTTACTATGCTTACAAAATTTTCGGCCGGGGCACAAAATAAGTGCTAACGCAGTAAGTATGGCTTAATATACGACGCCATTTTGCTTATTGTTTATGTAAACAAAACGGACAGGACAATTAAATATTTCTCATAAAATTATCCATTTAAAACTATTCACAGAAATTAAATTATATTCCTAAATTTAGTATTGTCAATTATATTCAGTCTATGAGGTTATGTACGGGATATGACATAAACCGGTGTTTTGTGTTATGTTAAGCCAGTAAGTCTGTCCTGGCCCAAAAGCGCTACAGTCAGCTTGTAAGACTTTAATTTTTCATGCTTACTGGCTTACTAAGTTTAGTAAGTACTTACTTCGGCCAAACACGCCCATTGTCGGTTGTAGAAATTACAACACTTATAAAGTGCTTGTCGTACTAATACTTTTTTGTATCTTTTTTTTTCAGTTTACGCGAAAAGTTTGAAAATATGAAGGTGCAAACTTCAACAATGACGAAAACATTTGTGCCTAAAGTTAACAGATTTGTGGTAAGTTAAATTATTGTTCTAAAGCTGGCAATTTTTTTTATCTTTGACAAGTTGAAGGAATTTTCTAAATGTATGAGTTTGTTTTGATCTCGGTCTTATTTATTACATAAATGTCAAAGTTATTTCTTTTATTATGGTTTTAATATTATAGTACTAAATTTTTTTTCGTGAAACTTGTCATAGAGATGGTAGAATTAATACACGAGCTACTTTTTACAGCGCTCCGAAATGTGAGTGGCTATCGCGGAATAGCAAAAAACACTTAACAAACTTGCAGCATCTTTTCAGACTTCTCGTATTATTACTATTCAGATATTTTATACATATATTACCTTTTTTTTCGTCCATAAATTACGAGAGGGGTTTTCGAACATTTTGCTTCTTCCGTGAATACAAGACAACCGTGACCTATAAACACCATCTTACTAATATTATAAATGCGAAAGTTTGAACGTTTGTAAGTCCTCCACGCTTAAGTTGCTAAACCGATTTTCATGAAATTTGGCAAACTCATAGAGAGTTACTTGGATTAATATAATATAAGATAGTTTTTATTACCATTAACCACGAGGGCAACGCCACGGGAAACAGCTAGTACATGATAGAAGGTCCTATCCTTTGGCTAGGATGTTAGGCCTATCGCGCAAGTCTAACTTACATGGTTTTAAAATAAAACTTATATTCTTTAGTTTCTCGATACGTATTTGTATAGAACTAGTGGTCGCCCATTGGTCGAAATTCGACCATGATAAATTTTAATATCTTATTGATAAGAACGCCATCTTAATTTCTCAAGACCAATTACTTTGTTTGCAAACTGTATGGTGCGCCATCTGTGATCTTTTATCGTTATCATCAATATATTTGTTTGTGTGTGTGTCAAATGCATGGTAGTGTGAGTAATGATTTATTTTTTGATTTAACGTACTTTATAAGCATTATTATTGAAAAATATTAGCGTTCTGACTTCCCCTACACATATACCTACAAACTGTAAGTGTGCCAAATTTTATACTCCTGTGTCCGCGCAATTTTCGCAAAAAGAGGTTCAAAGTTTTGGCACGTACTAAAGTATCTTCACGCCTATATCCCCGAAGAGGAAGGCAGAGGCACAACCAGGGCACCCACGACTAGCCGAAGACACCAAGTCCCACAATGTGATAGGTGGCAAGCCCATCGCCAACCGGGCACATATCCAATCCCGACCAACATTTTTTTTTATTAGAAAATTGGAAAAATCCAATTTTCTTTTTGTTGGCCGACCCGGGATTCGAACCCGGGACCTCATGCAGTCAAGTCCAACACCCAGACCGCTAGACCACAGAGGCGATGGCACGTACTAATATATTAATATTTTATTTTTCAGTGATTCTAACGAATCTCACAGAAAATTACCAAAGCAGTCTCAATCAGTCATCTTGCCAATTTATTTAAATCGATATCGAACATAACAATCGCTCATTTTATTTATTAGATTAAGGTTTAAGTCTTAAGTAAATTATATATCGGTCTAACAAAGTTGTTCTATATTTTGTTTATTGAGAAATTTGCACAATTCATTGAAAAACGTCAAGTATCTGGCATATAACATTGATATAGTCAAATGTCTACATTTGATGTTGAGGATGTCATGACAAATTATATAGAAAATGACATGAGTATTGTCAAATAACTTTTTTTTAATAAGAACAGAACAAATTAATATATGTTATTGGGCGTGTTCGGCCGAATTAAGTACTTACTAAACTTAGTAAGCAAGTAAGCATAAAAAAATTAAAGTCTTACAAGCTGACTGTAGCGCTTTTCGGCGAGGACAGACTTACTGGCTTGACATAACACAAAACACCGGTTTATGTCATATCCCGTACATAAACAATAAGCAAAATGGCGTCGTATATTAAGCCATACTTACTGCGTTAGCACTTATTTTGTGTCCCGGCCGAAAATTTTGTAAGCATAGTAAGTGACTTACTAAATTTAGTAAGTACTTACTTCGGCCGAACACGCCCAATTTATTTTTAACACGACAAATTATCTGTCAAATGACTTCAATATGGTCAAATGACATATGAATCGAAATACTTTACATGTCAAATTATCTTGAAAACAACATTAACATTTTTTATTGTGCAAAATAATTGTCTTTCTTTTTAGACAAAATATAGACCAAATTTCTAGTAGTAAGCGACTTAGCACTTCAAAATAAATAAAATTTACATAAAAACATTTCTTTGAAAATAATATGGCTCTGAAGTTTATAAAAAAATAAACGAATAAGTTTTTTTATTATAAATAAAGCGAAAAAATCAACATCTTTGGAAAAACAATAGGAATTGGAATGGAAATAATATAATTTATAAACTTCGGGTTTATCAAATGGATATGGTGCTAAATCTGTACAAACGGGCGCACATTGCAAATTTTTATTCAGATGAACGACGTCGCAAATTTAGTTAATATTAGAGTTTACTATTTTAAATTATTGATATTTTTGAGACAGGAATCTCATAAATTATTTATTTATTTGAAAATAATATTTATTGACAAAATTCTACAGTGTGCGTCCGTTGTTTTAATTCTTTGTTTTCTGATAGATGTGGTAGAGAACTTTTAAAATCAGTATATCAGAATCATGTGGTTATGACGAATAAATGTTTTTTTTTAAATATTGATAGTTAATAATGATGACGAATATCTAATACAATACGACTTAAGTCGAACACAAGTTGTGTACTTATGACGAATGTCTAATAAAATTCGACTCAATCCAAACACACGTGTACTTATGACGAATGTCTAATAAAATTCGACTTAATCCAAACACACGTGTACTTATGACGAATGTCTAATAAAATTCGACTTAATCCAAACACACGTGTACTTATGACGTATGTCTAATAAAATTCGACATAATCAAACACACTTATGACGAATATCTAATAAAATTCGACTATAGGTCAAAAAACATGCAGTATACTTATGACCAAACAAAACGAAAAGGAAAGCAGTTCGTCATAACCTAGGATTTGGTAAATCATTTTTGTCTACATTATCAGAAACAGCCAACATAACTACCGTGGTGCTAATAAATATTGAGATTATTAAAACTTGTTTTATCGAACTGATTTTTAAACTTTGACTTTGTAAAGGTGCTAAATGTTTGTATTTTGGGCAATATCCGAAAGGTAACTTGCATTTCACAGTGCCTTAAATATACCCCGGTTTTCATATTTATTATCAACTTAAGTACATAGTGTAAGTATATTTTATAACTAAGAATAAACATTTGTATTATTTGCGTAATTTAAATTTTTGTAATTTTATAAAAAAAAAAACTTGCAATGTCTGGTAATTTAATATATGAACGTTTGTATTACTTGTATAAAATTAGTTTTTTAACTCTATAAATGATTATAAAATTCTTATATTAATATTAACAATATATAAAAAACTATAAAAATATGACTAGTAAGTTGAATCTCAAAATATTATTGATGTGACAAAAGTTGTAATACTTAAAAGAAAATTATTGATTTGAAATTATTTATTCGTATTGACAATGTTAATGTTTTATTGACACTGTTTTATGTCAATTAAAATAAAGTCATTGTCTGTATTCGTTTTTGCATAATATGTATATTTTAATTTTTGAAATGAACATAGTTTTTTTTTTATTTCAAGTTTTGTGTCCCTGTTATTTATTGAAGTACGTAAAAATAGCAATTTAAATGTCAATAAAATAACTGTGTGTATTTTGATATATCATTATAAAAAAATGTTTTTTAAAAAAAATAATTAAGAAGGCGTTAGGTACTTCTACCTACTTCTTCCCAAATCCATACTTATACCAAATTAAATGATTCAAGTAGCAACGTCCCGCCAAAACTGACAATTGACGGGAATTTGCAAATATTGTCACGAAATAATTATATTTTTATTTCTATAATATCTGTTTTAATACACTTCATTTGAGTTTTGCGTGTGATTTTTTTGTTAATAAAAGTAATGTTCAATGTAAAAAAAATTAGTTGTACTTACTTCAAAATTTTTTTTTCATTTTTGTATTGCCAATCCACAAAATTGTTTGTATTAATTAAACATTGAACTAAAACACAACTCATCATAAAGTTCATAAAACAATATACACCTAATTTTTTCCACTTGTTCAACTTTTCTGTAAAATAAGTTGGAAATAAGAAAAAAAATTGGCTGACAATTAGTTCGTGTAACTCTCGTCACGTAAGGCTGAACTTATTACATGTCAAGAGTAAATAACGAATCTAAGTTTTTTTAAAATAAGATATACAAAATACGCACAGTATTCCCTGTTTAAAACTACATCATTTAAAAGTTCACCGTTTGATTGTTTATAAATTTCAAATTTAATGTGCCATTTTTAAAGTTGCACATTTTTTCTTTATTTGAAAGCTTTTTTTCTTTTGTTTTGTATGCGATTATAATATTTTTGACTCTGTTTCAAGGTAAATATATAAGGCGTTCATTAGTTATTCATCAACCAGAAGTTTGTTATTTAAAATTGTATCATATTATGTTCAATGTTTTCAAGTTTAATGTCAAATCTACTGTTGCAAGTTATAACGGAGCCATCTACTTGACAGCAATTAATTGTTTTTGCATATTCTTTAATATTAAGCATTTTATAATAGCATTGTACTTGATTGCTGTTAAAAAAATAACAGCAATCAACTACAATGCTATTATTATTTTTAATTTATAGTAACTTCCGCCAATCTTCTTACCAATAGTGTTTAGTATGCAAGTGCCACAATATTTTTTTTCATACCCATACATATTTATTTAACTAACCTTAAAAAATCTTTAACCATTAAAAAATGTTATCTTTTATCCTGTTAATGCACCTGCATATATTTATTGCTATTTTATCCCTCTCTTGGATATATTACCTGGTACATGATGAAACGAATTTAAAAAACTTCAACTAGAAATCTGTTTTTGCCGTCCACAAAAATTTATAAAAGAATGCATTTCTGCGTTGGACTTTAGACTAATGGATGCCTATGTGCAATAATTATATAATAAAACCGTCGTAAATGTATGCGTTTTTCCTTCATTGCATTATATTTCTGTATTTCTTTAAAAAGTTATATAATTTTATGTTAAATATATTGTATTACTCGTTTCGTCTATCCTAAGTTGCATGTTTAATTTCGCATATGTTATCGACGGATTAGAAAAAATATCTAAAATTGTATATCTTTTGACTGAAACTAAAATGTACTTAATTGAGTTGTGTCAAATCATTTAATTACCCAATGAATCTGCGATATTAAAGTGTACGATTATATTTTTGTTTTATTTATTCTCTAGCATTTAGTGGTGGTCAAAAATCCGAATTTAGGCCGACCTTTACCGGTCTTACTCAGTAGTAACAGTATGTAGACATACACAGAAATATCAAAACAAAGCCGTAATACCTGATTTACCCAATCCTTCATATCGATCGATTTTAAAACTCATCTTACTAATCCTATTAGGGCCACTTGCACATTCCCGGGTTACATTTGACATTGAGTTAAACTGTCAAATATAAGGTGATTTAACTCGAGTTAGACGTTAACTCAGTGTTAAATGCTTAAACCAGGAACGTGCAAGTGGCCCTTAATATTATAAATGCGAAAGTTTGTATGTATGGATGTTTGTTACTCTTTCACGCAAAAACTACAAAGCCGATTACGATGAAATTTGGCTACATACCAAATTTAGCTGAAGACCCAGAATAACATATAGGCTACTTTTTATCCCGGAGTTCCCGCGGGATTGGGACTTACGCGGGTGAAACCGCGGGGCGCAGCTAGTAAACAATATAGTAGTTACTTAACCAGTCACTACACTGTACAAAGAGTATGTAAAAATTACGTACGTACGAACATTACCTTGCTTTTATATAAACAAGCATAGCGTACGCCCATTTGTTGCTTAACAAACCATCGTAGACTTTGGTGTAAGCCTTTTACTATAACAACCTAAACACGTTACGGTATGCGTGTCTTCCTACCCTTACCCCTAAGAGGAAGTAGGGAGCTCCACCCTGTACCTCAGCGTAATGTCGACCAACCAATGCACCCCGGATGGCCCCACAATTGAATTAGCGTTTACGATCTAGAAGTGTCTTTGTCATCCTCACAAAGGTGATATACCAATGGCGACCTCCGTACTAGATTGCTCCAAGCAGTGCGACAGTTGGGTACGCCAAGGTACGTCTACAGAAATATGGCTGCGCTAGGGTTTCTAAACTCGCAGCAGCGATTAACAGTACAAGAAATGCGTTACTGGCTGATACGTACTCATTGTGTGCGTTGCCCTAGCGGAAAAGGTCAAACTACAAAATTTGAGTTATACAGATAATTTGTGTATAACGTCGTGTGTATGGTAAATAAAACATTGTGCATCCAGCCATGAGTTAGTCATCAAAAACTGTTTCCATTGACGTAGACATAATAAACAGGTTCACAAATTTGTGTATGACGTGGGGTAATTGTGAAAGTCTAAATCAGGGGTGGGCAAATTCTTTTGACCGCGGGCCGGTAAGTTAAAAAAATCTAGTGGCGGGCCAATAAATTATAATTAACCTTGAGGCGGGTCCGTTTATTAAAACACCTAAAAAAAGCAGTAAATATTACGATTATAAAACGTTGTATAAAGACAACATAAGGCATTTTTTTTTTATATTACAATCCTTTATTAAAATAAAATCTATTTATGAAGTCTTAATTTATCTTAATTGCTCAAATTTCAATAGTCTTAACATTTCGACCATAATTTTTTTAAGGAGGCTCATATTTTTTCTAAAAATACCCTCCGCGGGCCGGATTAAAACATCTCAAGGGCCGGATCCGGCCCGCGGGCCGTAATTTGCCCACCACTGGCCTAAATGAAAGTATGTCATTAAACTGCACGAAGATATTTAAGTTTCCGCGGCGACAACGTTTGTCGACTTGCTTTTTGACCCATTCAATTTTCCTCTTGTCACAGACGAAGAAGTGCTAAAGGCTGTCCTTTCCATAAAATCAAAAGCGGTAGGCTGTGATCAGGTGAGTAAAGACATGATTCCTTAAAGATTTTCCTCATCTACTTTGTTGTTCCAGTTATCACTCATATAATTAATTTACAAGTAAGAATATAATATAGTAGTAGTTCTCGTCTCACCTATTTCTTTTGAAGAAAATGAAAGTACGGCGCTTTTTCATAGCTTGACGTGTTTCAGGAGAAATCCAAGGAGCTGGTGACCTTTGTTTTATGGTATGTCTAGCTGATCTTACAGAGAAGTATCTCCATTTAATTTATCAACCTTAGGTTCAATAGGTGGGATATTCCGTATGGTCAAACACAACTGACCATTTCACAGAAAATGCATTATGTTCTAAACCATAAAAATTGCGCAGAAATCGGGTGCAAGAAATATATCATATTTGATAACGTGAGCTGAAGATGAGACAATAATCCTATTAATATTATAAATGCGAAAGTTTGTATGTATGGATGTATGGATGTTTGTTACTCTTTCACGCAAAAACTACAAAGCCGATTACGATGAAATTTGGTATGTAGGTAGCTGAAGACCCAGAATAACATATAGGCTACTTTTTATCCCGGAGTTCCCGCGGGATCGGGACTTACGCGGGTGAAACCGAGGGGCGCAGCTAGTAAAATTATAAATGAGCCATCAGTATTGTGATGTGTACATGTGAACCAAACTTTGTCATTAACGGTAGTGGTAGGAGAAACGTCTGATTACATCCATGTTAACTTTTGTAGACATAGACATTTCTTTATTTCAACGGAAAACAGTCCTCAGACGTACCCAATTGCTAATGTATGAGAAGTCTTGGTTTATGATTTACCGGTAACAGAGAGAAAAGTTAGTAAAAAAACATAGTCCTTTACTTAGAAGATATCACGAATTTTTTCTGGGTTAGAATGCAAGGAAGCAGATGCTTTTTCTAACTATCTACATTACAGACATGCGGTCAGGAGGTGGTTAAAATCTTAAACTTCTTGTGTATGAAAACTAGTTTTGGGTTCAAGAATCCCACACAATAAAAGCTTCCCATCCCAGTTTCAGATTGGTAACGCATCACTACTACTTTCGATGTCCGTATTATGAGATATGGGTTCTACTCTCTTACTATTAAGAAAAAATTTGGTCAGCCTGTTTGCTTCAGGAAAAATAATGAAACAAAATATCTATTATAATCTATTTATTATTTTCAAAAACTATAAGAAACTTGAAACAATAAATTAACCACCTAAACGTAAACATGTTAAATATTAATCACAAGTCCCACTAACGCAACAACCGAGACCGTCACACAATTTATCTTGGTTTATTACTCAGTCACATATTTTAAAGAAAGAAAAAAGTTACGGTATATAAGTAAATCAAGTAGTTTTAATTCATATTTTAATTTTATATCTTTACTTGAGTTTTCGTAATTAACCAAAAAAAAACCTTTACTTGATTCTCTCTGGATTTGGCTGAAATGTGGTCTAAATTTGAAGCCCTAGTCTTTTAATAACAAAAATCAGATTGTAATAGGGTCTGTGCCTTTTCTATGACCAAACACAATTTCGAAATAAAAGTACAAAAACAAAAAGTTCTAGATCCAAAAGCGTTCCTTGTACCATTTATATAGATTAGATATTGGGCTTTTAACTTATAGAAAATAGAAATTTACAATATCTATAGATACTTTTCCTTACATTGACCTTAAGTTGTTTCTTTCTTCAAAATTGTGATGAATTCATCATGAGCTTGGACGTAATAAAATTGTAAATCTTTCAATTAATTTTAATGGTCCATACTTTTGTGGTAAACATTTATTAAACACTAACCAGCAGAATGATATAAACAGATTTCTGGGAAAGCATCAAAACTATTCGCGTTTCAAGTATATTAGAAGATTACATTGGATGGTTTAAAATTACCATGCATTCATACAACACAAGTTTGTATTGAAGATTAGAATATGTATATGTTAAGGGGCATAGTAAAATATTTTGTTTTGTGTACAGTCACTCAAAAGTGGTTTTTGGTAGTTAGTTTTGAAAACAACTTTAATGCTATTTTTTCATGAAGTTTTTCTTCTTATTAAAACTGTTGCTAATTTGTAGCTAACAAAAACATGAAAGTTGAAATATATTGCACATTATTTCATTCTTAGCGGTAGATAAAACTCCATTTACAAATATTATTAGCATAAGTCACTTTGCACTGTTTCACTTTACTTACGAAATAAGCCACTTATAAAACTGCTTTTGCTTTCACAAAACAAACTATAATTTGTTAAGTTTGTAAAAATATAACAAGTGAAACAGTGTAAGTGCATTTTTAAATTAATAAAGACATTTGAAACTTGATTGTTAGGGAGTACAGATTACAAGTATATGTATTACTTAGTTGTAATAATAGTAATATGTGTAATGTGGTCATATTATGTACTCTCTTATTATAATTCATTGTTGTATGAACAAGTTCACTGCTGTATTTACACAGAGATAGATAATTTATGTCAAAATTATCCTATTAGTATTATAAATGCGAAAGTTTGTATGTATGGATGTTTGTTACTCTTTTACGCAAAAACTACAAAGCCGATTACAATGAAATTTGGTATGTAGGTAGCTGAAGACCCAGAATAACATATAGGCTACTTTTTATCCCGGAGTTCCCGCGGGATTGGGACTTACGCGGGTGAAACCGCGGGGCGCAGCTAGTATAAAATAATGGTTGTAATATATTGCAGAAAAAGAAAATAAATTGTATCATTAATATGCTTCATTTAGCCAATATAAGTAAGTTATTCCTGTCACATCAATTAAGACAATATTGCACGTATCTCCAAATCTTTTATTGGATTTAATACTGATTAGTTCAAATTCAAGTCATGAAATGCTGCATGTATTGAGTTGTTTCCTAGAATAGAATGTCTTATTTAATTTCTTTTTAAAATTCAATTCATAAAATGCTGTATCTGTATAATACATTTTAAATTAGTTACAATGCTGCATATTGATTTTTTTCCTAAAAAGTCTCATTTAAATTCTTGCTTAAATTCAAGTCATAAAATGCTGTATCTGTATAATTCAAAAAATCTAAATTTAGTTAAAATGCTATAGTTGTATAATTCAATCTAAATTTAGTTAAAATGCTGTATCTGTATAATTAAATCTAAATTAAGTTAAAATGCTGCACATTAAAGTTTTTCTTAGATTGTGTGGCACTTTTGAACCATAGGTTCAATTTAAATTACAGCAGTCAAAATTTCGTGCAGCACTTCTACTAGTTCAACTGGGGGCCATTTTGTTCGACAATGTATTATAATTGTTAACTTATTTTGGATGATATTTTTTGTAACCGCACAAAATTCTCAAAAATTTCAGTTCTAATTTAATTAAAGACCAGCCACAGATGCATACAAATTCAATTTGACATAAAAAATGTTAATAAGAGGATATCAGTGAAAATTTTCGAAAACTTTTTTTGTAAGGTCTATAGATATTTTAAAAATTTAACAAAGTTCAAACGAATATTGTTGCAACTTAAAACATTTTTTTGGGACCAACATTAAAGCTTAAATTATTACATTCAATGTTAACTCCTAATATACTTCAGTTTGATTTATGTATAAACAACCAACCGTCACTATGCACCGAGTTCCAAAAGTTCATATTTAATTTAAATTTCATAATTCGAGATGAAATTATCCAGAAATGTGTTGTCGGTCTGGTAAATATTATTTAAATAAGTTTCTTTGAGCCATTTGAGGTAATTACAATTTATTTGTATCAAAGTAATGATATCTAGTTTTTTAAATACACTTGTAAATTTTATATGAACTTTTGGCTATCTCTTTACATATGACACTGCCTGTATCTGTTTATTATTTTGTTATATTCATATCACTTATTAGGCAAGTTATACATACATGTCTTTTAGCAATTCACAAATATACAGACCACCATCTAAAAACATATTTGGTCTTTCCAAATCTTACGGGACATAATAAATAATAAATCACGAAAAATACTCTAACACCCTCTAGACTATCAGAATATATTTAAGTACCGTTTACACGGGAACAGCAATCACAACAGTCCAGTGAAGCCAGTACTGTAGAACAATACTACGATAAAATCAGGTTAGCTTATTTATAGCAAATTTATAAACCTAATAATTTAGCAACTACAAAAAATATGGTAGGTGCAAATCTTAAATTACTTGGGTTATTTCATACAATACATATAAATTTTATTTAATCAGACAGCTGAAACAACTACTGAGAGTTCATGTGCTTGGAAACATCAATAATTATTATAGTAGGTGTAAGTTTTTCTAGTTTAGGAAGTGTTGACAATGGAAAGACATTTATAAACAGTATTATTAGAGCAACAATTTGATCATAATT